>CM069864.1:60085183-60212683 GCA_036172795.1 Pelodytes ibericus | reverse complement strand
TCTCATCATGATATCATCATCATGATATCATCATCATCATCATCATCTCATCATGATATCATCATCATCATCATCTCATCATGATATCATCATCATGATATCATCATCATGATATCATCATGATATCATCATCATGATATCATCATCATCATCATCTCATCATGATATCATCATCATGATATCATCATCATCATCTCATCATGATATCATCATCATCATCATCTCATCATGATATCATCATCATCATTACCGTCTCATCATGATATCATCATCATCTCCTCATGATATCATCATCATCATCATCATCATCATCTCATCATGATATCATCATCATCATCTCATCATGATATCATCATCTCATCATGATGTCATCATCATCTCATCATGATATCATCATCATCTCATCATGATATCATCATCATGATATCATCATTATCATCATTTCATCATGATATCATCATCATCATCATTTCATCATGATATCATCATCATGATATCATTATCATCATCATCATCATCATCATCATCATCATCTCATCATCATCATCATCATCATCATCTCATCATGATATCATCATCATCATCATTTCATCATGATATCATCATCATGATATCATTATCATCATCATCATCATCATCTCATCATGATATCATCATCATCATCATCATCATCATCATCATCATCTCATCATGATATCATCTCATCATGATCTCATCATCATCATCTCATCATGATATCATCATCATCATCATCATCATCTCATCATGATATCATCATCTCATCATGATATCATCATCATGATATCATCTCATCATGATATCATCATCATGATATCATCTCATCATGATATAATCATCATCATCATCATCATCATCTCATCATGATATCATCATCATCATCATCATCATCGTCATCTCATCATGATATCATCATCATCATCATCATCATCATCATCATCTCATCATGATATCATCATCATCATCATCATTACCGTCTCATCATGATATCATTATCATCATCATCTCATCATGATATCATCATCATCATCATCATCATCATCTCATCATGATATCATCATCATCATCATCATCATCATCTCATCATGATATCATCATCATGATATTATCATCATCATCATCTCATCATGATATCATCATCATCATCATCTCATCATGATATCATCATCATCATCATCATCATCATTACCGTCTCATCATGATATCATCATCATCATCATCTCATCATCATCTCATCATGATATCATCATCATCATCATCTCATCATGATATCATCATCATCATCATCTCATCATCATCTCATCATGATATCATCATCATGATATCATCATCATCATCATCATCATCTCATCATGATATCATCATCATCTCATCATGATATCATCATCATCATCTCATCATGATATCATCATCATGATATCATCATGATATCATCATCATGATATCATCATCATGATATCATCATGATATCATCATCATGATATCATCATCATCATCATCATCTCATCATGATATCATCATCATGATATCATCATCATCATCATCTCATCATGATATCATCATCATGATATCATTATCATCATCATCATCATCATCTCATCATGATATCATCATCATCATCATCATCATCATCATCATCATCTCATCATGATATCATCATCATGATATCATCATCTCATCATGATATCATCATCATGATATCATCTCATCATGATCTCATCATCATCATCTCATCATGATATCATCATCATCATCATCATCATCATCATCATCATCATCTCATCATGATATCATCATCTCATCATGATATCATCATCATGATATCATCTCATCATGATATCATCATCATGATATCATCTCATCATGATATAATCATCATCATCATCATCATCATCTCATCATGATATCATCATCATCATCATCATCATCGTCATCTCATCATGATATCATCATCATCATCATCATCATCATCATCTCATCATGATATCATCATCATCATCATCATTACCGTCTCATCATGATATCATTATCATCATCATCTCATCATGATATCATCATCATCATCATCATCATCTCATCATGATATCATCATCATCATCATCATCATCATCATCATCATCATCATCATCATCTCATCATGATATCATCATCATGATATTATCATCATCATCATCTCATCATGATATCATCATCATCATCATCTCATCATGATATCATCATCATCATCATCATCATCATTACCGTCTCATCATGATATCATCATCATCTCATCATGATATCATCATCATCATCATCTCATCATCATCTCATCATGATATCATCATCATCATCATCTCATCATGATATCATCATCATCATCATCATCTCATCATCATCTCATCATGATATCATCATCATGATATCATCATCATCATCATCATCTCATCATGATATCATCATCATCTCATCATGATATCATCATCATCATCTCATCATGATATCATCATCATCATGATATCATGATGATATCATCATCATGATATCATCATCATGATATCATCATGATATCATCATCATGATATCATCATCATCATCATCTCATCATGATATCATCATCATGATATCATCATCATCATCTCATCATGATATCATCATCATCATCATCATCATCTCATCATGATATCATCATCATCATTACCGTCTCATCATGATATCATCATCATCTCCTCATGATATCATCATCATCATCATCATCATCTCATCATGATATCATCATCATCATCTCATCATGATATCATCATCTCATCATGATGTCATCATCATCTCCTCATGATATCATCATCATCATCTCATCATGATATCATCATCATCATCTCATCATGATATCATCATCATGATATCATCATTATCATCATTTCATCATGATATCATCATCATCATTTCATCATGATATCATCATCATGATATCATTATCATCATCATCATCATCATCATCATCATCATCATCATCATCATCATCATTTCATCATGATATCATCATCATCATCATCATCATCTCATCATGATATCATCATCATCATCATCATCATCATCATCTCATCATGATATCATCATCATCATCATTTCATCATGATATCATCATCATGATATCATTATCATCATCATCATCATCATCTCATCATGAAATCATCATCATCATCATCATCATCATCATCATCTCATCATGATATCATCATCATGATATCATCATCTCATCATGATATCATCATCATGATATCATCTCATCATGATCTCATCATCATCATCTCATCATGATATCATCATCATCATCATCTCATCATGATATCATCATCTCATCATGATATCATCATCATGATATAATCTCATCATGATATCATCATCATGATATCATCTCATCATGATATAATCATCATCATCATCATCATCATCTCATCATGATATCATCATCATCATCATCATCATCATCATCGTCATCTCATCATGATATCATCATCATCATCATCATCATCATCATCATCTCATCATGATATCATCATCATCATCATCATTACCGTCTCATCATGATATCATCATCATCATCATCTCATCATGATATCATCATCATCATCATCATCTCATCATGATATCATCATCATCATCATCATCATCATCATCATCATCATCTCATCATGATATCATCATCATCATCTCATCATGATATCATCATCATGATATTATCATCATCATCATCTCATCATGATATCATCATCATGATATCATCATCATCATCATCATCATCATCATCATCATTTCATCATGATATCATCATCATGATATCATTATCATCATCATCATCATCATGATATCATTATCATCGTCATCATCATCATCATCATAATCATCATCTCATCATGATATCATCATCATCATCTCATCATGATATCATCATCATGATATCATCATTATCATCATTTCATCATGATATCATCATCATCATCTCATCATGATATCATCATCATGATATCATCATCATCATCATCATCATCATTTCATCATGATATCATCATCATGATATCATTATCATCATCATCATCATCATGATATCATTATCATCATCATCATCATCATCATCATCATCATCATCATCATCATCTCATCATGATATCATCATCATCATCATCATCATCATCATTTCATCATGATATCATCATCATGATATCATTATCATCATCATCATCGTCATGATACCATTATCATCATCATCATCATCATCATCATCATCATCATCATCATCATCTCATCATGATATCATCATCATCATCTCATCATGATATCATCATCATGATATCATCATTATCATCATTTCATCATGATATCATCATCATCATCATTTCATCATGATATCATCATCATGATATCATTATCATCATCATCATCATTCACATCATCATCATCATCATCATCATCTCATCATGATATCATCATCATCATCATCATCATCATCTCATCATGATATCATCATCATCATCATTTCATCATGATATCATCATCATGATATCATTATCATCATCATCATCATCATCATCATCTCATCATGATATCATCATCATCATCATCTCATCATGATATCATCATCATGATATCATCATCTCATCATGATATCATCATCATGATATCATCTCATCATGATCTCATCATCATCTCATCATGATATCATCATCATCATCATCATCATCATCATCATCTCATCATGATATCATCATCTCATCATGATATCATCATCATGATATCATCTCATCATGATATCATCATCATGATATCATCTCATCATGATATAATCATCATCATCATCATCATCTCATCATGATATCATCATCATCATCATCATCATCATCATCATCATCATCATCATCATCGTCATCTCATCATGATATCATCATCATCATCATCATCATCATCATCATCATCATCTCATCATGATATCATCATCATCATCATCATTACCGTCTCATCATGATATCATCATCATCATCTCATCATGATATCATCATCATCATCATCATCATCATCTCATCATGATATCATCATCATCATCATCATCATCATCATCATCTCATCATGATATCATCATCATCATCTCATCATGATATCATCATCATGATATTATCATCATCATCATCATCATCATTTCATCATGATATCATCATCATGATATCATTATCATCATCATCATCATCATGATATCATTATCATCATCATCATCATCATCATCATCATCTCATCATGATATCATCATCATCATCTCATCATGATATCATCATCATGATATCATCATTATCATCATTTCATCATGATATCATCATCATCATCATTTCATCATGATATCATCATCATGATATCATTATCATCATCATCATCATCATCATCATCATCATCATCATCATCATCATCATCATCATCATCTCATCATGATATCATCATCATCATCATCATCTCATCATGATATCATCATCATCATCATCATCATCATCATCGTCATCTCATCATGATATCATCATCATCATCATCATCATCATCATCATCTCATCATGATATCATCATCATCATCATCATTACCGTCTCATCATGATATCATCATCATCATCATCTCATCATGATATCATCATCATCATCATCATCTCATCATGATATCATCATCATCATCATCATCATCATCATCATCATCATCATCTCATCATGATATCATCATCATCATCTCATCATGATATCATCATCATGATATTATCATCATCATCATCTCATCATGATATCATCATCATGATATCATCATCATCATCATCATCATCATCATCATCATCATCATCATTTCATCATGATATCATCATCATGATATCATTATCATCATCATCATCATCATGATATCATTATCATCGTCATCATCATCATCATCATAATCATCATCTCATCATGATATCATCATCATCATCTCATCATGATATCATCATCATGATATCATCATTATCATCATTTCATCATGATATCATCATCATCATCTCATCATGATATCATCATCATGATATCATCATCATCATCATCATCATCATTTCATCATGATATCATCATCATGATATCATTATCATCATCATCATCATCATGATATCATTATCATCATCATCATCATCATCATCATCATCATCATCATCATCATCTCATCATGATATCATCATCATCATCATCATCATCATCATCATTTCATCATGATATCATCATCATGATATCATTATCATCATCATCATCGTCATGATACCATTATCATCATCATCATCATCATCATCATCATCATCATCATCATCTCATCATGATATCATCATCATCATCTCATCATGATATCATCATCATGATATCATCATTATCATCATTTCATCATGATATCATCATCATCATCATTTCATCATGATATCATCATCATGATATCATTATCATCATCATCATCATCATCATCATCATCATCATCATCATCATCTCATCATGATATCATCATCATCATCATCATCATCATCTCATCATGATATCATCATCATCATCATTTCATCATGATATCATCATCATGATATCATTATCATCATCATCATCATCATCATCTCATCATGATATCATCATCATCATCATCATCTCATCATGATATCATCATCATGATATCATCATCTCATCATGATATCATCATCATGATATCATCTCATCATGATCTCATCATCATCTCATCATGATATCATCATCATCATCATCATCATCATCATCTCATCATGATATCATCATCTCATCATGATATCATCATCATGATATCATCTCATCATGATATCATCATCATGATATCATCTCATCATGATATAATCATCATCATCATCATCATCTCATCATGATATCATCATCATCATCATCATCATCATCATCATCATCATCATCATCATCGTCATCTCATCATGATATCATCATCATCATCATCATCATCATCATCATCATCATCATCTCATCATGATATCATCATCATCATCATCATTACCGTCTCATCATGATATCATCATCATCATCTCATCATGATATCATCATCATCATCATCATCATCATCTCATCATGATATCATCATCATCATCATCATCATCATCATCATCTCATCATGATATCATCATCATCATCTCATCATGATATCATCATCATGATATTATCATCATCATCATCATCATCATTTCATCATGATATCATCATCATGATATCATTATCATCATCATCATCATCATGATATCATTATCATCATCATCATCATCATCATCATCATCTCATCATGATATCATCATCATCATCTCATCATGATATCATCATCATGATATCATCATTATCATCATTTCATCATGATATCATCATCATCATCATTTCATCATGATATCATCATCATGATATCATTATCATCATCATCATCATCATCATCATCATCATCATCATCATCATCATCATCTCATCATGATATCATCATCATCATCATCATCTCATCATGATATCATCATCATCATCATCATCATCATCATCTCATCATGATATCATCATCATCATCATCATCATTTCATCATGATATCATCATCATGATATCATCATCATGATATCATTATCATCATCATCATCATCATCTCATCATGATATCATCATCATCATCATCATCATCATCATCATCTCCTCATGATATCATCATCATAATCATCATCTCATCATGATATCATCATCATGATATCATCTCATCATGATCTCATCATCATCATCTCATCATGATATCATCATCATCATCATCATCATCATCATCATCATCATCATCTCATCATGATATCATCATCTCATCATGATATCATCATCATGATATCATCTCATCATGATATCGTCATCATGATATCATCTCATCATGATATAATCATCATCATCATCATCTCATCATGATATCATCATCATCATCATCATCATCATCGTCATCTCATCATGATATCATCATCATCATCATCATCATCATCATCTCATCATGATATCATCATCATCATCATTACCGTCTCATCATGATATCATCATCATCATCATCTCATCATGATATCATCATCATCTCATCATGATATCATCATCATCATCTCATCATGATATCATCATCATCATCTCATCATGATATCATCATCATGATATTATCATCATCATCATCTCATCATGATATCATCATCATGATATCATCATCATCGTCATCATTTCATCATGATATCATCATCATGATATCATTATCATCATCATCATCATCATCATCATGATATCATTATCATCATCATCATCATCATCATCATCATCATCATCTCATCATGATATCATCATCATCATCTCATCATGATATCATCATCATGATATCATCATTATCATCATTTCATCATGATATCATCATCATCATCATTTCATCATGATATCATCATCATGATATCATCATCATCATCATTTCATCATGATATCATCATCATGATATCATTATCATCATCATCATCATCATCATCATGATATCATTATCATCATCATCATCATCATCATCATCATCATCATCATCTCATCATGATATCATCATCATCATCATCATCATCATCATCATCATCATTTCATCATGATATCATCATCATGATATCATTATCATCATCATCATCATCATGATATCATTATCATCATCATCATCATCATCATCATCATCTCATCATGATATCATCATCATCATCTCATCATGATATCATCATCATGATATCATCATTATCATCATTTCATCATGATATCATCATCATCATCATTTCATCATGATATCATCATCATGATATCATCATCATCATCATCATTTCATCATGATATCATCATCATGATATCATTATCATCATCATCATGATATCATTATCATCATCATCATCATCATCATCATCATCATCATCATCATCATCATCATCATCATCATCATCTCATCATGATATCATCATCTCATCATGATATCATCATGATATCATCATCATCATCATTTCATCATGATATCATCATCATGATATCATTATCATCATCATCATTTCATCATGATATCATCATCATGATATCATTATCATCATCATCATCATCATGATATCATTATCATCATCATCATCATCATCATCTCATCATGATATCATCATCATCATCTCATCATGATATCATCATCATGATATCATCATTATCATCATTTCATCATGATATCATCATCATCATCATTTCATCATGATATCATCATCATGATATCATTATCATCATCATCATCATCATCATCATCATCATCATCATCATCATCATCATCATCATCTCATCATGATATCATCATCATCATCATCATCATCATCATCATCTCATCATGATATCATCATCATCATCATTTCATAATGATATCATCATCATGATATCATTATCATCATCATCATCATCATCATCTCATCATGATATCATCATCATGATATCATCATCTCATCATGATATCATCATCATGATATCATCTCATCATGATCTCATCATCATCATCTCATCATGATATCATCATCATCATCATCATCATCATCATCATCATCATCATCATCTCATCATGATATCATCATCTCATCATGATATCATCATCATGATATCATCTCATCATGATATCATCATCATGATATCATCTCATCATGATATAATCATCATCATCATCATCATCATCATCATCATCTCATCATGATATCATCATCATCATCATCGTCATCTCATCATGATATCATCATCATCATCATCATCATCATCTCATCATGATATCATCATCATCATCATCATTACCGTCTCATCATGATATCATTATCATCATCATCTCATCATGATATCATCATCATCATCATCATCATCATCTCATCATGATATCATCATCATCATCATCATCATCATCTCATCATGATATCATCATCATCATCATCTCATCATGATATCATCATCATGATATTATCATCATCATCATCTCATCATGATATCATCATCATCATCATCATCTCATCATGATATCATCATCATCATCATCATTACCGTCTCATCATGATATCATCATCATCATCTCATCATGATATCATCATCATCATCATCTCATCATCATCTCATCATGATATCATCATGATCATCATCATCATCATCATCATCTCATCATGATATCATCATCATCATCATCTCATCATCATCTCATCATGATATCATCATCATGATATCATCATCATCATCATCATCTCATCATGATATCATCATCATCATCATCTCATCATGATATCATCATCATGATATCATCATCATGATATCATCATGATATCATCATCATGATATCATCATCATCATCATCTCATCATGATATCATCATCATGATATCATCATCATCATCTCATCATGATATCATCATCATCATCATCTCATCATGATATCATCATCATCATTACCGTCTCATCATGATATCATCATCATCTCCTCATGATATCATCATCATCATCATCATCATCATCTCATCATGATATCATCATCATCATCTCATCATGATATCATCATCTCATCATGATGTCATCATCATCTCCTCATGATATCATCATCATCATCTCATCATGATATCATCATCATCTCATCATGATATCATCATCATGATATCATCATTATCATCATTTCATCATGATATCATCATCATCATCATTTCATCATGATATCATCATCATGATATCATTATCATCATCATCATCATCATCATCATCATCTCATCATCATCATCATCATCATCATCTCATCATGATATCATCATCATCATCATTTCATCATGATATCATCATCATGATATCATTATCATCATCATCATCATCATCTCATCATGATATCATCATCATCATCATCATCATCATCATCTCATCATGATATCATCATCATGATATCATCATCTCATCATGATATCATCATCATGATATCATCTCATCATGATCTCATCATCATCATCTCATCATGATATCATCATCATCATCATCATCATCATCATCTCATCATGATATCATCATCTCATCATGATATCATCATCATGATATCATCATCATGATATCATCTCATCATGATATCATCATCATGATATCATCTCATCATGATATAATCATCATCATCATCATCATCATCTCATCATGATATCATCATCATCATCATCATCATCGTCATCTCATCATGATATCATCATCATCATCATCATCATCATCATCATCTCATCATGATATCATCATCATCATCATCATTACCGTCTCATCATGATATCATTATCATCATCATCTCATCATGATATCATCATCATCATCATCATCATCATCTCATCATGATATCATCATCATCATCATCATCATCATCTCATCATGATATCATCATCATGATATTATCATCATCATCATCTCATCATGATATCATCATCATCATCATCTCATCATGATATCATCATCATCATCATCATCATCATTACCGTCTCATCATGATATCATCATCATCATCATCTCATCATCATCTCATCATGATATCATCATCATCATCATCTCATCATGATATCATCATCATCATCATCTCATCATCATCTCATCATGATATCATCATCATGATATCATCATCATCATCATCATCATCATTACCGTCTCATCATGATATCATCATCATCATCATCTCATCATCATCTCATCATGATATCATCATCATCATCATCTCATCATGATATCATCATCATCATCATCTCATCATCATCTCATCATGATATCATCATCATGATATCATCATCATCATCATCATCATCTCATCATGATATCATCATCATCTCATCATGATATCATCATCATCATCTCATCATGATATCATCATCATGATATCATCATGATATCATCATCATGATATCATCATCATGATATCATCATGATATCATCATCATGATATCATCATCATCATCATCTCATCATGATATCATCATCATGATATCATCATCATCATCATCTCATCATGATATCATCATCATGATATCATTATCATCATCATCATCATCATCTCATCATGATATCATCATCATCATCATCATCATCATCATCATCATCATCATCTCATCATGATATCATCATCATGATATCATCATCTCATCATGATATCATCATCATGATATCATCTCATCATGATCTCATCATCATCATCTCATCATGATATCATCATCATCATCATCATCATCATCATCATCTCATCATGATATCATCATCTCATCATGATATCATCATCATGATATCATCTCATCATGATATCATCATCATGATATCATCTCATCATGATATAATCATCATCATCATCATCATCATCTCATCATGATATCATCATCATCATCATCATCATCGTCATCTCATCATGATATCATCATCATCATCATCATCATCATCATCATCATCTAATCATGATATCATCATCATCATCATCATTACCGTCTCATCATGATATCATTATCATCATCATCTCATCATGATATCATCATCATCATCATCATCATCATCTCATCATGATATCATCATCATCATCATCATCATCATCATCATCATCATCTCATCATGATATCATCATCATGATATTATCATCATCATCATCTCATCATGATATCATCATCATCATCATCTCATCATGATATCATCATCATCATCATCATCATCATTACCGTCTCATCATGATATCATCATCATCTCATCATGATATCATCATCATCATCATCTCATCATCATCTCATCATGATATCATCATCATCATCATCTCATCATGATATCATCATCATCATCATCATCTCATCATCATCTCATCATGATATCATCATCATGATATCATCATCATCATCATCATCTCATCATGATATCATCATCATCTCATCATGATATCATCATCATCATCTCAACATGATATCATCATCATGATATCATCATGATATCATCATCATGATATCATCATCATGATATCATCATGATATCATCATCATGATATCATCATCATCATCATCTCATCATGATATCATCATCATGATATCATCATCATCATCTCATCATGATATCATCATCATCATCATCATCATCTCATCATGATATCATCATCATCATTACCGTCTCATCATGATATCATCATCATCTCCTCATGATATCATCATCATCATCATCATCATCTCATCATGATATCATCATCATCATCTCATCATGATATCATCATCTCATCATGATGTCATCATCATCTCCTCATGATATCATCATCATCATCTCATCATGATATCATCATCATCATCTCATCATGATATCATCATCATGATATCATCATTATCATCATTTCATCATGATATCATCATCATCATTTCATCATGATATCATCATCATGATATCATTATCATCATCATCATCATCATCATCATCATCATCATCATCATCATCATCATCATCATCTCATCATGATATCATCATCATCATCATCATCATCATCATCTCATCATGATATCATCATCATCATCATTTCATCATGATATCATCATCATGATATCATTATCATCATCATCATCATCATCTCATCATGAAATCATCATCATCATCATCATCATCATCATCATCTCATCATGATATCATCATCATGATATCATCATCTCATCATGATATCATCATCATGATATCATCTCATCATGATCTCATCATCATCATCTCATCATGATATCATCATCATCATCATCTCATCATGATATCATCATCTCATCATGATATCATCATCATGATATCATCTCATCATGATATCATCATCATGATATCATCTCATCATGATATAATCATCATCATCATCATCATCATCTCATCATGATATCATCATCATCATCATCATCATCATCGTCATCTGATCATGATATCATCATCATCATCATCATCATCATCATCATCATCTCATCATGATATCATCATCATCATCATCATTACCGTCTCATCATGATATCATCATCATCATCATCTCATCATGATATCATCATCATCATCATCATCTCATCATGATATCATCATCATCATCATCATCATCATCATCATCTCATCATGATATCATCATCATCATCTCATCATGATATCATCATCATGATATTATCATCATCATCATCTCATCATGATATCATCATCATGATATCATCATCATCATCATCATCATCATCATCATCATCATCATCATTTCATCATGATATCATCATCATGATATCATTATCATCATCATCATCATCATGATATCATTATCATCGTCATCATCATCATCATCATAATCATCATCTCATCATGATATCATCATCATCATCTCATCATGATATCATCATCATGATATCATCATTATCATCATTTCATCATGATATCATCATCATCATCTCATCATGATATCATCATCATGATATCATCATCATCATCATCATCATCATTTCATCATGATATCATCATCATGATATCATTATCATCATCATCATCATCATGATATCATTATCATCATCATCATCATCATTATCATCATCATCATCATCATCTCATCATGATATCATCATCATCATCATCATCATCATTTCATCATGATATCATCATCATGATATCATTATCATCATCATCATCGTCATGATACCATTATCATCATCATCATCATCATCATCATCATCATCATCATCATCATCATCATCTCATCATGATATCATCATCATCATCTCATCATGATATCATCATCATGATATCATCATTATCATCATTTCATCATGATATCATCATCATCATCATTTCATCATGATATCATCATCATCATCATTTCATCATGATATCATCATCATGATATCATTATCATCATCATCATCATCATCATCATCATCATCATCATCATCATCATCTCATCATGATATCATCATCATCATCATCATCATCATCTCATCATGATATCATCATCATCATCATTTCATCATGATATCATCATCATGATATCATTATCATCATCATCATCATCATCATCATCATCTCATCATGATATCATCATCATCATCATCATCTCATCATGATATCATCATCATGATATCATCATCTCATCATGATATCATCATCATGATATCATCTCATCATGATCTCATCATCATCTCATCATGATATCATCATCATCATCATCATCATCATCATCTCATCATGATATCATCATCTCATCATGATATCATCATCATGATATCATCTCATCATGATATCATCATCATGATATCATCTCATCATGATATAATCATCATCATCATCATCATCTCATCATGATATCATCATCATCATCATCATCATCATCATCATCATCATCATCGTCATCTCATCATGATATCATCATCATCATCATCATCATCATCATCATCATCATCATCTCATCATGATATCATCATCATCATCATCATTACCGTCTCATCATGATATCATCATCATCATCTCATCATGATATCATCATCATCATCATCATCTCATCATGATATCATCATCATCATCATCATCATCATCATCATCTCATCATGATATCATCATCATCATCTCATCATGATATCATCATCATGATATTATCATCATCATCATCATCATTTCATCATGATATCATCATCATGATATCATTATCATCATCATCATCATCATGATATCATTATCATCATCATCATCATCATCATCATCATCATCTCATCATGATATCATCATCATCATCTCATCATGATATCATCATCATGATATCATCATTATCATCATTTCATCATGATATCATCATCATCATCATTTCATCATGATATCATCATCATGATATCATTATCATCATCATCATCATCATCATCATCATCATCATCATCTCATCATGATATCATCATCATCATCATCATCTCATCATGATATCATCATCATCATCATCATCATCATCATCATCTCATCATGATATCATCATCATCATCATCATCATTTCATCATGATATCATCATCATGATATCATCATCATGATATCATCATCATGATATCATTATCATCATCATCATCATCATCTCATCATGATATCATCATCATCATCATCATCATCATCATCTCCTCATGATATCATCATCATAATCATCATCTCATCATGATATCATCATCATGATATCATCTCATCATGATCTCATCATCATCATCTCATCATGATATCATCATCATCATCATCATCATCATCATCATCTCATCATGATATCATCATCTCATCATGATATCATCATCATGATATCATCTCATCATGATATCGTCATCATGATATCATCTCATCATGATATAATCATCATCATCATCATCTCATCATGATATCATCATCATCATCATCATCATCATCGTCATCTCATCATGATATCATCATCATCATCATCATCATCATCATCTCATCATGATATCATCATCATCATCATTACCGTCTCATCATGATATCATCATCATCATCATCTCATCATGATATCATCATCATCTCATCATGATATCATCATCATCATCTCATCATGATATCATCATCATCATCTCATCATGATATCATCATCATGATATTATCATCATCATCATCTCATCATGATATCATCATCATCGTCATCATTTCATCATGATATCATCATCATGATATCATTATCATCATCATCATCATCATCATCATGATATCATTATCATCATCATCATCATCATCATCATCATCATCATCATCTCATCATGATATCATCATCATCATCTCATCATGATATCATCATCATGATATCATCATTATCATCATTTCATCATGATATCATCATCATCATCATTTCATCATGATATCATCATCATGATATCATCATCATCATCATCATTTCATCATGATATCATCATCATGATATCATTATCATCATCATCATCATCATGATATCATTATCATCATCATCATCATCATCATCATCATCATCATCATCATCATCATCTCATCATGATATCATCATCATCATCATCATCTCATCATGATATCATCATCATGATATCATCATCATCATCATCATCATTTCATCATGATATCATCATCATGATATCATTATCATCATCATCATCATCATGATATCATTATCATCATCATCATCATCATCATCATCATCATCATCATCATCATCATCATCTCATCATGATATCATCATTATCATCATTTCATCATGATATCATCATCATCATCATTTCATCATGATATCATCATCATGATATCATTATCATCATCATCATCATCATCATCATCATCATCATCATCATTATTTCATCATGATATCATCATCATGATATCATTATCATCATCATCATCATCATGATATCATTATCATCATCATCATCATCATCATCTCATCATGATATCATCATCATGATATCATCATTATCATCATTTCATCATGATATCATCATCATCATCATTTCATCATGATATCATCATCATGATATCATTATCATCATCATCATCATCATCATCATCATCATCATCATCATCATCATCATTTCATCATGATATCATCATCATGATATCATTATCATCATCATCATCATCATGATATCATTATCATCATCATCATCATCATCATCATCATCATCATCATCATTTCATCATGATATCATCATCATGATATCATTATCATCATCATCATGATATCATTATCATCATCATCATCATCATCATCATCATCTCATCATGATATCATCATCATCATCATTTCATCATGATATCATCATCATGATATCATTATCATCATCATCATCATCATCATCATCATCATCATCATCATCATCTCATCATGATATCATCATCATCATCATCTCATCATGATATCATCATCATCATCATCATCATCATCATCATCATCATCATCTCATCATGATATCATCATCATCATCATTTCATCATGATATCATCATCATGATATCATCATCATGATATCATTATCATCATCATCATCATCATCTCATCATGATATCATCATCATCATCATCATCATCATCATCATCATCATCATCATCTCCTCATGATATCATCATCATAATCATCATCTCATCATGATATCATCATCATGATATCATCTCATCATGATCTCATCATCATCATCTCATCATGATATCATCATCATCATCATCATCATCATCTCATCATGATATCATCATCTCATCATGATATCATCATCATGATATCATCTCATCATGATATCGTCATCATGATATCATCTCATCATGATATAATCATCATCATCATCATCTCATCATGATATCATCATCATCATCATCATCATCATCGTCATCTCATCATGATATCATCATCATCATCATCATCATCATCATCTCATCATGATATCATCATCATCATCATCATTACCGTCTCATCATGATATCATCATCATCATCATCTCATCATGATATCATCATCATCATCATCTCATCATGATATCATCATCATCATCTCATCATGATATCATCATCATCATCTCATCATGATATCATCATCATGATATTATCATCATCATCATCTCATCATGATATCATCATCATGATATCATCATCATCGTCATCATTTCATCATGATATCATCATCATGATATCATTATCATCATCATCATCATCATCATGATATCATTATCATCATCATCATCATCATCATCTCATCATGATATCATCATCATCATCTCATCATGATATCATCATCATGATATCATCATTATCATCATTTCATCATGATATCATCATCATCATCATTTCATCATGATATCATCATCATGATATCATCATCATCATCATCATTTCATCATGATATCATCATCATGATATCATTATCATCATCATCATCATCATGATATCATTATCATCATCATCATCATCATCAGCATCATCATCTCATCATGATATCATCATCATCATCATCTCATCATGATATCATCATCATGATATCATCATCAGCATCATCATTTCATCATGATATCATCATCATGATATCATTATCATCATCATCATCATCATGATATCATTATCATCATCATCATCATCATCATCATGATATCATCATCTCATCATGATATCATCATCATCATCTCATCATGATATCATCATCATGATATCATCATTATCATCATTTCATCATGATATCATCATCATCATCATTTCATCATGATATCATCATCATGATATCATTATCATCATCATCATCATCATCATCATCATCATCATCATCATCATCATCATCATCTCATCATGATATCATCATCATCATCATCATCATCATCATCATCATCTCATCATGATATCATCATCATCATCATCATCATCTCATCATGATATCATCATCATGATATCATCATCTCATCATGATATCATCATCATGATATCATCTCATCATGATCTCATCATCATCATCTCATCATGATATCATCATCATCATAATCATCATCATCATCATCATCATCATCTCATCATGATATCATCATCTCATCATGATATCATCATCATGATATCATCTCATCATGATATCATCATCATGATATCATCTCATCATGATATAATCATCATCATCATCATCATCATCATCTCATCATGATATCATCATCATCATCATCATCATCATCGTCATCTCATCATGATATCATCATCATCATCATCATCATCATCATCATCTCATCATGATATCATCATCATCATCATCATTACCGTCTCATCATGATATCATTATCATCATCATCTCATCATGATATCATCATCATCATCATCATCATCATCTCATCATGATATCACCATCATCATCATCATCATCATCTCATCATGATATCATCATCATCATCTCATCATGATATCATCATCATCTCATCATGATATCATCATCATCATCTCATCATGATATCATCATCATCATCATCATCATCATCATCTCATCATGATATCATCATCATCATCATCTCATCATGATATCATCATCATGATATTATCATCATCATCATCTCATCATGATATCATCATCATCTCATCATGATATCATCATCATCATCATCATCATTACCGTCTCATCATGATATCATCATCATCTCATCATGATATCATCATCATCATCATCTCATCATCATCTCATCATGATATCATCATAATCATCATCATCATCATCATCATCTCATCATGATATCATCATCATCATCATCTCATCATCATCTCATCATGATATCATCATCATGATATCATCATCATCATCATCATCTCATCATGATATCATCATCATCTCATCATGATATCATCATCATCATCTCATCATGATATCATCATCATGATATCATCATGATATCATCATCATGATATCATCATCATGATATCATCATGATATCATCATCATGATATCATCATCATCATCATCTCATCATGATATCATCATCATGATATCATCATCATCATCTCATCATGATATCATCATCATCATCATCTCATCATGATATCATCATCATCATTACCGTCTCATCATGATATCATCATCATCTCCTCATGATATCATCATCATTATCATCATCATCTCATCATGATATCATCATCATCATCTCATCATGATATCATCATCTCATCATGATGTCATCATCATCTCCTCATGATATCATCATCATCATCTCATCATGATATCATCATCATCATCTCATCATGATATCATCATCATGATATCATCATTATCATCATTTCATCATGATATCATCATCATCATCATTTCATCATGATATCATCATCATGATATCATTATCATCATCATCATCATCATCATCATCATCATCTCATCATGATATCATCATCATCATCTCATCATGATATCATCATCATCATCATCATCATCATTTCATCATGATATCATCATCATGATATCATTATCATCATCATCATCATCATCTCATCATGATATCATCATCATCATCATCATCATCATCATCTCATCATGATATCATCATCATGATATCATCATCTCATCATGATATCATCATCATGATATCATCTCATCATGATCTCATCATCATCATCTCATCATGATATCATCATCATCATCATCATCATCATCATCATCATCATCATCATCATCTCATCATGATATCATCATCTCATCATGATATCATCATCATGATATCATCTCATCATGATATCATCATCATGATATCATCTCATCATGATATAATCATCATCATCATCATCATCATCTCATCATGATATCATCATCATCATCATCATCATCATCATCGTCATCTCATCATGATATCATCATCATCATCATCATCATCATCATCATCTCATCATGATATCATCATCATCATCATCATTACCGTCTCATCATGATATCTTCATCATCTCATCATGATATCATCATCATCATCATCATCATCATCTCATCATGATATCATCATCATCATCATCATCATCATCATCTCATCATGATATCATCATCATCATCTCATCATGATATCATCATCATGATATTATCATCATCATCATCTCATCATGATATCATCATCATGATATCATCATCATCATCATCATCATTTCATCATGATATCATCATGATATCATTATCATCATCATCATCATCATCATGATATCATTATCATCATTATCATCATCATCATCATCATCATCATCTCATCATGATATCATCATCATCATCTCATCATGATATCATCATCATGATATCATCATTATCATCATTTCATCATGATATCATCATCATCATCATTTCATCATGATATCATCATCATGATATCATCATCATCATCATCATCATTTCATCATGATATCATCATCATGATATCATTATCATCATCATCATCATCATCATGATATCATTATCATCATCATCATCCTCATCATCTTAATCATCATCATCATCATCATCATCTCATCATGATATCATGATATCATCATCATCATCATCATCATCTCATCATGATATCATCATCATGATATCATCATCATCATCATCATTTCATCATGATATCATCATCATGATATCATTATCATCATCATCATCATGATATCATTATCATCATCATCATCATCATCATCATCATCATCATCATCATCATCATCATCATCATCATCTCATCATGATATCATCATCATCATCTCATCATGATATTATCATCATGATATCATCATTATCATCATTTCATCATGATATCATCATCATCATCATCATCATTTCATCATGATATCATCATCATGATATCATTATCATCATCATCATCATCATCATGATATCATTATCATCATCATCATCATCATCATCATCATCATCATCATCATCTCATCATGATATCATCATCATCATCTCATCATGATATTATCATCATGATATCATCATTATCATCATTTCATCATGATATCATCATCATCATCATTTCATCATGATATCATCATAATGATATCATTATCATCATCATCATCATCATCATCATCATCATCATCATCATCTCATCATGATATCATCATCATCATCATCATCATCATCATCATCTCATCATGATATCATCATCATCATCATTTCATCATGATATCATCATCATGATATCATTATCATCATCATCATCATCTCATCATGATATCATCATCATCATCATCATCATCATCATCATCTCATCATGATATCATCATCATGATGTCATCATCTCATCATGATATCATCATCATGATATCATCTCATCATGATCTCATCATCATCATCTCATCATGATATCATCTCATCATGATATCATCATCATGATATCATCTCATCATGATATCATCATCATGATATCATCTCATCATGATATAATCATCATCATCATCATCATCATCTCATCATGATATCATCATCATCATCATCATCGTCATCTCATCATGATATCATCATCATCATCATCATCATCTCATCATGATATCATCATCATCATCATCATTACCGTCTCATCATGATATCATCATCATCATCATCTCATCATGATATCATCATCATCATCATCATCATCATCTCATCATGATATCATCATCATCATCATCATCATCATCATCATCATCTCATCATGATATCATCATCATCATCTCATCATGATATCATCATCATGATATTATCATCATCATCATCTCATCATGATATCATCATCATCATCATCTCATCATGATATCATCATCATCATCATCATTACCGTCTCATCATGATATCATCATCATCTCATCATGATATCATCATCATCATCATCTCATCATCATCTCATCATGATATCATCATGATCATCATCATCATCATCATCTCATCATGATATCATCATCATCATCATCTCATCATCATCTCATCATGATATCATCATCATGATATCATCATCATCATCATCATCTCATCATGATATCATCATCATCTCATCATGATATCATCATCATCATCTCATCATCATCTCATCATGATATCATCATCATGATATCATCATCATGATATCATCATGATATCATCATCATGATATCATCATAATATCATCATCATGATATCATCATGATATCATCATCATGATATCATCATGATATCATCATCATGATATCATCATCATCATCATCATCTCATCATGATATCATCATCATGATATCATCATCATCATCTCATCATGATATCATCATCATCATCATCATCTCATCATGATATCATCATCATCATTACCGTCTCATCATGATATCATCATCATCTCCTCATGATATCATCATCATCATCATCATCATCATCATCATCATCATCCCATCATGATATCATCATCATCATCATCTCATCATGATATCATCATCATCATTACTGTCTCATCATGATATCATCATCATCTCCTCATGATATCATCATCATCATCATCATCATCTCATCATGATATCATCATCATCATCTCATCATGATATCATCATCTCATCATGATGTCATCATCATCTCCTCATGATATCATCATCATCATCTCATCATGATATCATCATCATCTCATCATGATATCATCATCATGATATCATCATCATCATCATCATCATCATCATCATCATCATCATCATCTCATCATGATATCATCATCATCATTACCGTCTCATCATGATATCATCATCATCATCATCATCATTACCGTCTCATCATGATATCATCATCATCATCATCATCTCATCATGATATAATCATCATCATCATCTCATCATGATATCATCATCATCATCATCATCATCTCATCATGATATCATCATCATCATCATCATCTCATCATGATATCATCATCATCATCATCTCATCATGATATCATCATCATCATCTCATCATGATATCATCATCATCATCATCATCTCATCATGATATCATCATCATCATTACCGTCTCATCATGATATCATCATCATCTCCTCATGATATCATCATCATCATCATCTCATCATGATATCATCATCATCATCATCTCATCATGATATCATCATCATCATTACCGTCTCATCATGATATCATCATCATCTCCTCATGATATCATCATCATCATCATCATCATCATCTCATCATGATATCATCATCATCATCTCATCATGATATCATCATCTCATCATGATGTCATCATCATCTCCTCATGATATCATCATCATCATCTCATCATGATATCATCATCATCTCATCATGATATCATCATCATGATATCATCATCATCATCATCATCATCTCATCATGATATCATCATCATCATTACCGTCTCATCATGATATCATCATCATCATCATCATCATTACCGTCTCATCATGATATCATCATCATCATCATCATCTCATCATGATATCATCATCATCATCATCTCATCATGATATCATCATCATCATCATCATCTCATCATGATATCATCATCATCATCATCTCATCATGATATCATCATCATCATCTCATCATGATATCATCATCATGATATCATCATCATGATATTATCATCATCATCATCTCATCATGATATCATCATCATAATCATCATCATCATCATCATCATCATCATCATTACCGTCTCATCATGATATCATCATCATCATCATCATCTCATCATGATATTATCATCATCTCATCATGATATTATCATCATCATCATCATCATCATCTCATCATCATCTCATCATGATATCATCATCATCATCATCTCATCATCATCTCATCATGATATCATCATCATCATCATCATCATCATCTCATCATCATCTCATCATGATATCATCATCATCATCTCATCATCATCTCATCATGATATCATCATCATCATCATCATCATCTCATCATGATATCATCATCATGATATCATCATCATCATCTCATCATGATATCATCATCATGATATCATCATGATATCATCATCATCTCATCATGATATCATCATCATCTCATCATGATATCATCATCATGATATCATCATAATGATATCATCATCATGATATCATCATGATATCATCATCATCTAATCATGATATCATCCTCATCTCATCATGATATCATCATTATGATATCATCATCATCATCTCATCATGATATCATCATCATCATCTCATCATGATATCATCATCATCATCATCACCATTACCATCACATCATGATATCATCATCATCGTCTCATCATCATCTCATCATGATATCATCATCATGATATCATCATCATCATCATCTCATCATGATATCATCATCATGATATCATCATCATCATCTCATCATGATATCATCATCATCATCATCATCATCATCATCATCATCATCATCATCATCTCATCATGATATCATCATCATCATCTCATCATGATATCATCATCATCATCATCATCATCTAATCATGATATCATCATCATCATCATCTCATCATTATATCATCATCATATCATCATCATCATCATCTCATCATGATATCATCATCATATCATCATCATCATCTCATCATGATATCATCATCATAATATCATCATCATCATCATCTCATCATGATATCATCATCATGATATCATCATCATCATCATCATTTCATCATGATATCATCCTCATGATATCATTATCATCATCATCATCATCATCATCATCATCTCATCATGATATCATCATCATCATCATCTCATCATGATATCATCATCATGATATCATCATCATCATCATCATTTCATCATGATATCATCATCATGATATCATTATCATCATCATCATCATCATCATCATGATATCATTATCATCATCATCATCATCATCATCATCATCATCATCATCTCATCATGATATCATCATCATCATCATCATCATCTCATCATGATATCATCATCATTATATCATTATCATCATCATCATCATCATCATCATCATCATCATCATCTCATCATGATATCATCATCATCATCATCATCATTTCATCATCATCATCTCATCATGATATCATCATCATCATCATCATCATCTCATCATGATATCATCATCATCATCATCATTTCATCATGATATCATCATCATGATATCATTATCATCATCATCATCTCATCATGATATCATCATCATGATATCATCTCATCATGATCTCATCATCATCATCATCTCATCATGATATCATCATCATCATCATCATCATCATCATCATCTCATCATGATATCATTATCATCATCATCATCTCATCATCATCTCATCATGATATCATCATCATCATCATCATCTCATCATCATCTCATCATCATCTCATCATGATATCATCATCATGATATCATCATGATATCATCATCATGCTATCATCATGATATCATCATCATGATATCATCATCATCATCTCATCATGATATCATCATCATGATATCATCATCATCATCTCATCATGATATCATCATCATCATTACCGTCTCATCATGATATCATCATCATCTCCTCATGATATCATCATCATCATCATCATCATCATCATGATATCATCATCATCATCATCTCATCATGATATCATCATCATCTCATCATGATATCATCATCATCTCATCATGATATCATCATCATCATCATCATCATCATCATCATCATCATCTCATCATGATATCATCATCATGATATCATCATCATCATCTCATCATTATATCATCATCATGATATCATCATCATCATCTCATCATGATATCATCATCATGATATCATCATCATGATATCATCATCATCTCATCATGATATCATCATCTCATCATGATATCATCATCTCATCATGATATCATCATCATGATATCATCATCATGATATCATCATGATATCATCATCATCATCTCATCATCATCATCATCATCATCATCATCATCTCATCATGATATCATCATCATAATATCATCATCATCATCATCTCATCATGATATCATCATCATGATATCATCATCATCATTTCATCATATCATCATCATGATATCATTATCATCATCATCATCATCAGCATCATTATATCATTATCATCATCATCATCATCATCATCATCATCATCATCATCATCTCATCATGATATCATCATCATCATCATCATCATCATCATCTCATCATGATATCATCATCATGATATGATCATCATTTCATCATGATATCATCATCATGATATCATCATCATCATCATCATCATCATCATCATCATCATCATCATCATCTCATCATGATATCATCATCATCATCATCATCATTTCATCATCATCATCTCATCATGATATCATCATCATCATCATCATCATCTCATCATGATATCATCATCATCATCATCATTTCATCATGATATCATCATCATGATATCATTATCATCATCATCATCTCATCATGATATCATCATCATCATCATCATCATCTCATCATGATATCATCATCATCATCATCTCATCATGATATCATCATCATGATATCATCTCATCATGATCTCATCATCATCATCATCTCATCATGATATCATCATCATCATCATCATCATCATCATCTCATCATGATATCATTATCATCATCATCATCTCATCATCATCTCATCATGATATCATCATCATCATCATCATCTCATCATCATCTCATCATCATCTCATCATGATATCATCATCATGATATCATCATGATATCATCATCATGCTATCATCATGATATCATCATCATGATATCATCATCATGATATCATCATCATCATCATCTCATCATGATATCATCATCATGATATCATCATCATCATCTCATCATGATATCATCATCATCATTACCGTCTCATCATGATATCATCATCATCTCCTCATGATATCATCATCATCATCATCATCATCATCATCTCATCATGATATCATCATCATCATCATCATCTCATCATGATATCATCATCATCTCATCATGATATCATCATCATCATCTCATCATGATATCATCATCATCATCATCATCATCATCATCTCATCATGATATCATCATCATGATATCATCATCATCATCTCATCATTATATCATCATCATGATATCATCATCATCATCTCATCATGATATCATCATCATGATATCATCATCATGATATCATCATCATCTCATCATGATATCATCATCTCATCATGATATCATCATCTCATCATGATATCATCATCATGATATCATCATCATGATATCATCATGATATCATCATCATCATCTCATCATCATCATCATCATCATCATCATCATCATCATCTCATCATGATATCATCATCATAATATCATCATCATCATCATCTCATCATGATATCATCATCATGATATCATCATCATCATATCATCATATCATCATCATGATATCATTATCATCATCATCATCATCAGCATCATTATATCATTATCATCATCATCATCATCATCATCATCATCATCATCATCATCTCATCATGATATCATCATCATCATCATCATCATCATCTCATCATGATATCATCATCATGATATCATCATCATTTCATCATGATATCATCATCATGATATCATCATCATCATCATCATCATCATCATCATCATCTCATCATGATATCATCATCATCATCATCATCTCATCATGATATCATCATCATGATATCATCATCATTTCATCATGATATCATCATCATGATATCATCATCATCATCATCATCATCATCATCATCATCATCATCATCTCATCATGATATCATCATCATCATCATCATCATCATCATCATCATCATCATCATCATCTCATCATGATATCATCATCATCATCATCATCATCATCATCATCATCATCATCATCATCATCATCTCATCATGATATCATCATCATCATCATCATCATCATCATCATCATCATCTCATCATGATATCATCATCATCACCATTTCATCATGATATCATCATCATGATATCATTATCATCATCATCATCATCATCATCATCATCATCTCATCATGATATCATCATCATCATCATCATCATCATCTCATCATGATATCATCATCATCATCATCATCATCATCATCATCATCATCATCTCATCATGATATCATCATCATCATCATCATCATCATCATCATCATCATCATCTCATCATGATATCATCATCATCACCATTTCATCATGATATCATCATCATGATATCATTATCATCATCATCATCATCATCATCATCATCATCATCATCATCTCATCATGATATCATCATCATCATCATCATCATCATCATCATCTCATCATGATATCATCATCATGATATCATCATCTCATCATGATATCATCATCATGATATCATCTCATCATGATCTCATCATCATCATCTCATCATGGTATCATCATCATCATCATCATCATCATCTCATCATGATATCATCATCTCATCATGATATCATCATCATGATCATCTCATCATGATATCATCATCATCATCATCATCATCATCATCTCATCATAATAACATCATCTCATCATGATATCATCATCATGATATCATCTCATCATGATATCATCATCATGATATCATCATCATGATATCATCTCATCATGATATCATCATCATCATCATCATCTCATCATGATATCATCATCATCATCATCATCATCGTCATCTCATCATGATATCATCATCATCATCATCATCATCATCATCTCATCATGATATCATCATCATCATCATCATTACCGTCTCATCATGATATCATCATCATCATCATCTCATCATGATATCATCATCATCTCATCATGATATCATCATCATCATCATCATCATCTCATCATGATATCATCATCATCATCATCTCATCATGATATCATCATCATCATCTCATCATGATATCATCATCATGATATTATCATCATCATCATCTCATCATGATATCATCATCATGATATCATCTCATCATGATCTCATCATCATCATCTCATCATGATATCATCATCATCATCATCATCATCATCATCTCATCATGATATCATCATCTCATCATGATATCATCATCATGATATCATCTCATCATGATATCATCATCATGATATCATCTCATCATGATATAATCATCATCATCATCATCATCATCTCATCATGATATCATCATCATCATCATCATCATCGTCATCTCATCATGATATCATCATCATCATCATCATCATCATCATCTCATCATGATATCATCATCATCATCATCATTACCGTCTCATCATGATATCATTATCATCATCATCTCATCATGATATCATCATCATCATCATCATCATCATCTCATCATGATATCATCATCATCATCATCATCATCATCATCATCTCATCATGATATCATCATCATGATATTATCATCATCATCATCTCATCATGATATCATCATCATCATCATCTCATCATGATATCATCATCATCATCATCATCATCATTACCGTCTCATCATGATATCATCATCATCATCATCTCATCATCATCTCATCATGATATCATCATCATCATCATCTCATCATGATATCATCATCATCATCATCTCATCATCATCTCATCATGATATCATCATCATGATATCATCATCATGATATCATCATCATCATCATCATCATCATCATCTCATCATGATATCATCATCATCTCATCATGATATCATCATCATCATCTCATCATGATATCATCATCATGATATCATCATGATATCATCATCATGATATCATCATCATGATATCATCATGATATCATCATCATGATATCATCATCATCATCATCTCATCATGATATCATCATCATGATATCATCATCATCATCATCTCATCATGATATCATCATCATGATATCATTATCATCATCATCATCATCATCTCATCATGATATCATCATCATCATCATAATCATCTCATCATGATATCATCATCATGATATCATCATCTCATCATGATATCATCATCATGATATCATCTCATCATGATCTCATCATCATCATCTCATCATGATATCATCATCATCATCATCATCATCATCATCATCATCATCTCATCATGATATCATCATCTCATCATGATATCATCATCATGATATCATCTCATCATGATATCATCATCATGATATCATCTCATCATGATATAATCATCATCATCATCATCATCATCTCATCATGATATCATCATCATCATCATCATCATCATCATCGTCATCTCATCATGATATCATCATCATCATCATCATCATCATCATCATCTCATCATGATATCATCATCATCATCATCATTACCGTCTCATCATGATATCATTATCATCATCATCTCATCATGATATCATCATCATCATCATCATCATCTCATCATGATATCATCATCATCATCATCATCATCATCATCATCATAATCATCTCATCATGATATCATCATCATGATATTATCATCATCATCATCTCATCATGATATCATCATCATCATCATCTCATCATGATATCATCATCATCATCATCATCATCATTACCGTCTCATCATGATATCATCATCATCTCATCATGATATCATCATCATCATCATCTCATCATCATCTCATCATGATATCATCATCATCATCATCTCATCATGATATCATCATCATCATCATCATCTCATCATCATCTCATCATGATATCATCATCATGATATCATCATCATCATCATCTCATCATGATATCATCATCATCTCATCATGATATCATCATCATCATCTCATCATGATATCATCATCATGATATCATCATGATATCATCATCATGATATCATCATCATGATATCATCATGATATCATCATCATGATATCATCATCATCATCATCTCATCATGATATCATCATCATGATATCATCATCATCATCTCATCATGATATCATCATCATCATCATCATCATCTCATCATGATATCATCATCATCATTACCGTCTCATCATGATATCATCATCATCTCCTCATGATATCATCATCATCATCATCATCATCTCATCATGATATCATCATCATCATCTCATCATGATATCATCATCTCATCATGATGTCATCATCATCTCCTCATGATATCATCATCATCATCTCATCATGATATCATCATCATCATCTCATCATGATATCATCATCATGATATCATCATTATCATCATTTCATCATGATATCATCAATATCATTTCATCATGATATCATCATCATGATATCATTATCATCATCATCATCATCATCATCATCATCATCATCATCATCATCATCATCATCATCTCATCATGATATCATCATCATCATCATCATCATCATCATCTCATCATGATATCATCATCATCATCATTTCATCATGATATCATCATCATGATATCATTATCATCATCATCATCATCATCTCATCATGATATCATCATCATCATCATCATCATCATCTCATCATGATATCATCATCATGATATCATCATCTCATCATGATATCATCATCATGATATCATCTCATCATGATCTCATCATCATCATCTCATCATGATATCATCATCATCATCAACTCATCATGATATCATCATCTCATCATGATATCATCATCATGATATCATCTCATCATGATATCATCATCATGATATCATCTCATCATGATATAATCATCATCATCATCATCTCATCATGATATCATCATCATCATCATCATCATCATCGTCATCTCATCATGATATCATCATCATCATCATCATCATCATCATCATCTCATCATGATATCATCATCATCATCATCATTACCGTCTCATCATGATATCATCATCATCATCATCTCATCATGATATCATCATCATCATCATCATCTCATCATGATATCATCATCATCATCATCATCATCATCATCATCATCATCATCTCATCATGATATCATCATCATCATCTCATCATGATATCATCATCATGATATTATCATCATCATCATCTCATCATGATATCATCATCATGATATCATCATCATCATCATCATCATCATCATCATCATTTCATCATGATATCATCATCATGATATCATTATCATCATCATCATCATCATGATATCATTATCATCGTCATCATCATCATCATCATAATCATCATCTCATCATGATATCATCATCATCATCTCATCATGATATCATCATCATGATATCATCATTATCATCATTTCATCATGATATCATCATCATCATCTCATCATGATATCATCATCATGATATCATCATCATCATCATCATCATCATTTCATCATGATATCATCATCATGATATCATTATCATCATCATCATCATCATGATATCATTATCATCATCATCATCATCATCATCATCATCATCATCATCTCATCATGATATCATCATCATCATCATCATCATCATCATTTCATCATGATATCATCATCATGATATCATTATCATCATCATCATCGTCATGATACCATTATCATCATCATCATCATCATCATCATCATCATCATCATCATCATCATCATCATCATCATCTCATCATGATATCATCATCATCATCTCATCATGATATCATCATCATGATATCATCATTATCATCATTTCATCATGATATCATCATCATCATCATTTCATCATGATATCATCATCATGATATCATTATCATCATCATCATCATCATCATCATCATCATCATCATCATCATCATCATCTCATCATGATATCATCATCATCATCATCATCATCATCTCATCATGATATCATCATCATCATCATTTCATCATGATTTCATCATCATGATATCATTATCATCATCATCATCATCATCATCATCTCATCATGATATCATCATCATCATCATCATCTCATCATGATATCATCATCATGATATCATCATCTCATCATGATATCATCATCATGATATCATCTCATCATGATCTCATCATCATCTCATCATGATATCATCATCATCATCATCATCATCATCTCATCATGATATCATCATCTCATCATGATATCATCATCATGATATCATCTCATCATGATATCATCATCATGATATCATCTCATCATGATATAATCATCATCATCATCATCATCTCATCATGATATCATCATCATCATCATCATCATCATCATCATCATCATCGTCATCTCATCATGATATCATCATCATCATCATCATCATCATCATCATCATCATCTCATCATGATATCATCATCATCATCATCATTACCGTCTCATCATGATATCATCATCATCATCTCATCATGATATCATCATCATCATCATCATCATCATCATCTCATCATGATATCATCATCATCATCATCATCATCATCATCATCTCATCATGATATCATCATCATCATCTCATCATGATATCATCATCATGATATTATCATCATCATCATCATCATCATTTCATCATGATATCATCATCATGATATCATTATCATCATCATCATCATCATGATATCATTATCATCATCATCATCATCATCATCATCATCATCATCATCTCATCATGATATCATCATCATCATCTCATCATGATATCATCATCATGATATCATCATTATCATCATTTCATCATGATATCATCATCATCATCATTTCATCATGATATCATCATCATGATATCATTATCATCATCATCATCATCATCATCATCATCATCATCATCATCATCATCATCTCATCATGATATCATCATCATCATCATCATCTCATCATGATATCATCATCATCATCATCATCATCTCATCATGATATCATCATCATCATCATCATCATTTCATCATGATATCATCATCATGATATCATCATCATGATATCATTATCATCATCATCATCATCATCATCATCTCCTCATGATATCATCATCATAATCATCATCTCATCATGATATCATCATCATGATATCATCTCATCATGATCTCATCATCATCATCTCATCATGATATCATCATCATCATCATCATCATCATCATCTCATCATGATATCATCATCTCATCATGATATCATCATCATGATATCATCTCATCATGATATCGTCATCATGATATCATCTCATCATGATATAATCATCATCATCATCATCTCATCATGATATCATCATCATCATCATCATCATCATCGTCATCTCATCATGATATCATCATCATCATCATCATCATCATCATCATCTCATCATGATATCATCATCATCATCATTACCGTCTCATCATGATATCATCATCATCATCATCTCATCATGATATCATCATCATCTCATCATGATATCATCATCATCATCTCATCATGATATCATCATCATCATCTCATCATGATATCATCATCATGATATTATCATCATCATCATCTCATCATGATATCATCATCATGATATCATCATCATCGTCATCATTTCATCATGATATCATCATCATGATATCATTATCATCATCATCATCATCATCATCATGATATCATTATCATCATCATCATCATCATCATCATCATCATCATCTCATCATGATATCATCATCATCATCTCATCATGATATCATCATCATGATATCATCATTATCATCATTTCATCATGATATCATCATCATCATCATTTCATCATGATATCATCATCATGATATCATCATCATCATCATCATTTCATCATGATATCATCATCATGATATCATCATCATGATATCATTATCATCATCATCATCATATCATTATCATCATCATCATCATCATCATCATCATCATCATCATCATCATCTCATCATGATATCATCATCATCATCATCATCTCATCATGATATCATCATCATGATATCATCATCATCATCATCATCATTTCATCATGATATCATCATCATGATATCATTATCATCATCATCATCATCATGATATCATTATCATCATCATTATCATCATCATCATCATCATCTCATCATGATATCATCATTATCATCATTTCATCATGATATCATCATCATCATCATTTCATCATGATATCATCATCATGATATCATTATCATCATCATCATCATCATCATCATCATCATTTCATCATGATATCATCATCATGATATCATTATCATCATCATCATCATCATCATGATATCATTATCATCATCATCATCATCATCATCATCATCTCATCATGATATCATCATCATGATATCATCATTATCATCATTTCATCATGATATCATCATCATCATCATTTCATCATGATATCATCATCATGATATCATTATCATCATCATCATCATCATCATCATCATCATCATCATCATCATCATTTCATCATGATATCATCATCATGATATCATTATCATCATCATCATCATCATGATATCATTATCATCATCATCATCATCATCATCATCATCATCATCATCATCATTTCATCATGATATCATCATCATGATATCATTATCATCATCATCATGATATCATTATCATCATCATCATCATCATCATCTCATCATGATATCATCATCATCATCATTTCATCATGATATCATCATCATGATATCATTATCATCATCATCATCATCATCATCATCATCATCATCATCATCATCATCTCATCATGATATCATCATCATCATCATCTCATCATGATATCATCATCATCATCATCATCATCATCATCATCATCTCATCATGATATCATCATCATCATCATTTCATCATGATATCATCATCATGATATCATCATCATGATATCATTATCATCATCATCATCATCATCTCATCATGATATCATCATCATCATCATCATCATCATCATCATCATCATCTCCTCATGATATCATCATCATAATCATCATCTCATCATGATATCATCATCATGATATCATCTCATCATGATCTCATCATCATCATCTCATCATGATATCATCATCATCATCATCATCATCATCATCATCATCTCATCATGATATCATCATCTCATCATGATATCATCATCATGATATCATCTCATCATGATATCATCATCATGATATCATCTCATCATGATATCGTCATCATGATATCATCTCATCATGATATAATCATCATCATCATCATCTCATCATGATATCATCATCATCATCATCATCATCATCGTCATCTCATCATGATATCATCATCATCATCATCATCATCATCATCTCATCATGATATCATCATCATCATCATCATTACCGTCTCATCATGATATCATCATCATCATCATCTCATCATGATATCATCATCATCATCATCTCATCATGATATCATCATCATCATCTCATCATGATATCATCATCATCATCTCATCATGATATCATCATCATGATATTATCATCATCATCATCTCATCATGATATCATCATCATGATATCATCATCATCGTCATCATTTCATCATGATATCATCATCATGATATCATTATCATCATCATCATCATCATGATATCATTATCATCATCATCATCATCATCATCATCTCATCATGATATCATCATCATCATCTCATCATGATATCATCATCATGATATCATCATTATCATCATTTAATCATGATATCATCATCATCATCATTTCATCATGATATCATCATCATGATATCATCATCATCATCATCATTTCATCATGATATCATCATCATGATATCATTATCATCATCATCATCATCATGATATCATTATCATCATCATCATCATCATCATCATCATCTCATCATGATATCATCATCATCATCATCTCATCATGATATCATCATCATGATATCATCATCAGCATCATCATTTCATCATGATATCATCATCATGATATCATTATCATCATCATCATCATCATGATATCATTATCATCATCATCATCATCATCATCATCATCATCATCATCATCATCTCATCATGATATCATCATCATCATCATCATCATCATCATCATCTCATCATGATATCATCATCATGATATCATCATCTCATCATGATATCATCATCATGATATCATCTCATCATGATCTCATCATCATCATCTCATCATGGTATCATCATCATCATCATCATCATCATCTCATCATGATATCATCATCTCATCATGATATCATCATCATGATATCATCTCATCATGATATCATCATCATGATATCATCATCATGATATCATCTCATCATGATCTCATCATCATCATCATCTCATCATGATATCATCATCATCATCATCATCATCATCATCTCATCATAATAACATCATCTCATCATGATATCATCATCATGATATCATCTCATCATGATATCATCATCATGATATCATCATCATGATATCATCTCATCATGATATCATCATCATCATCATCATCTCATCATGATATCATCATCATCATCATCGTCATCTCATCATGATATCATCATCATCATCATCATCATCATCATCATCATCATCATCTCATCATGATATCATCATCATCATCATCATTACCGTCTCATCATGATATCATCATCATCATCATCTCATCATGATATCATCATCATCTCATCATGATATCATCATCATCATCATCATCATCTCATCATGATATCATCATCATCATCATCTCATCATGATATCATCATCATCATCTCATCATGATATCATCATCATGATATTATCATCATCATCATCTCATCATGATATCATCATCATCATCATCTCATCATGATATCATCATCATCATCATCATCATTACCGTCTCATCATGATATCATCATCATCATCATCATCATCTCATCATGATATTATCATCATCTCATCATGATATCATCATGATATCATCATCATCATCTCATCATGATATCATCATCATCATCATCATCATCATCTCATCATCATCTCATCATGATATCATCATCATCATCATCATCATCATCATCATCATCATCATCATCTCATCATGATATCATCATCATGATATCATCATCATCATCATCACATCATTATATCATCATCATGATATCATCATCATCATCTCATCATGATATCATCATCATGATATCATCATCATGATATCATCATCATGATATCATCATGATATCATCATCATCTCATCATGATATCATCATCATCTCATCATGATATCATCATCATGATATCATCATAATGATATCATCATCATGATATCATCATGATATCATCATCATCTCATCATGATATCATCATCATCTCATCATGATATCATCATCATCTCATCATGATATCATCATTATGATATCATCATCATCATCATCATCTCATCATGATATCATCATCATCATCATCTCATCATGATATCATCATCATCATCATCATCACCATTACCGTCACATCATGATATCATCATCATCATCTCATCATCATCTCATCATGATATCATCATCATCATCTCATCATCATCTCATCATGATATCATCATCATGATATCATCATCATCATCTCATCATGATATCATCATCATCATCATCATCATCATCATCTCATCATGATATCATCATCATCATCTCATCATGATATCATCATCATCATCATTGAATCATGATATCATCATCATCATCATCATCATCATCTCATCATTATATCATAATCATATCATCATCATCATCTCATCATGATATCATCATCATATCATCATCATCATCTCATCATGATATCATCATCATATCATCATCATCATCTCATCGTGATAATCTCATCATGATATCATCATCATCATCATCTCATCATGATATCATCATCATGATATCATCATCATCATCATCATCATCATCATCATCATTTCATCATGATATCATCATCATGATATCATTATCATCATCATCATCATGATATCATTATCATCATCATCATCATCTCATCATGATATCATCATCATCATCATCATCTCATCATGATATCATCATCATGATATCATCATCATCATCATCATTTCATCATGATATCATCATCATGCTATCATTATCATCATCATCATCATCATCATGATATCATTATCACCATCATCATCATCATCATCATCATCATCATCTCATCATGATATCATCATCATCATCTCATCATGATATCATCATCATGATATCATCATTATCATCATTTCATCATGATATCATCATCATCATCATTTCATCATGATATCATCATCATGATATCATTATCATCATCATCATCATCATCATCATCATCATCTCATCATGATATCATCATCATCATCATCATCATCATCATCATCATCATCATCTCATCATGATATCATCATCATCATCATCATTTCATCATGATATCATCATCATGATATCATTATCATCATCATCATCATCATCTCATCATGATATCATCATCATCATCATCTCATCATGATATCATCATCATGATATCATCATCTCATCATTATATCATCATCATGATATCATCTCATCATGATCTCATCATCATCATCTCATCATGATATCATCATCATCATCATCATCATCATCATCATCATCATCATCTCATCATGATATCATCATCTCATCATGATATCATCATCATGATATCATCTCATCATGATATCATCATCATGATATCATCTCATCATGATATAATCATCATCATCATCATCATCATCTCATCATGACATCATCATCATCATCATCGTCATCTCATCATGATATCATCATCATCATCATCATCATCATCATCTCATCATGATATCATCATCATCATCATTACCGTCTCATCATGATATCATCATCATCATCATCTCATCATGATATCATCATCATCATCATCATCTCATCATGATATCATCATCATCATCATCATCATCTCATCATGATATCATCATCATCATCTCATCATGATATCATCATCATGATATTATCATCATCATCATCTCATCATGATATCATCATCATCATCATCATCTCATCATGATATCATCATCATCATCATCATCATCATTACCGTCTCATCATGATATCATCATCATCTCATCATGATATCATCATCATCATCTCATCATCATCTCATCATGATATCATCATGATCATCATCATCATCATCATCTCATCATGATATCATCATCGTCATCATCTCATCATCATCTCATCATGATATCATCATCATGATATCATCATCATCATCATCATCTCATCATGATATCATCATCATCTCATCATGATATCATCATCATCATCTCATCATCATCTCATCATGATATCATCATCATGATATCATCATGATATCATCATCATGATATCATCATGATATCATCATCATGATATCATCATCATCATCTCATCATTATATCATCATCATGATATCATCATCATCATCTCATCATGATATCATCATCATCATTACCGTCTCATCATGATATCATCATCATCTCCTCATGATATCATCATCATCATCATCATCATCATCATCTCATCATGATATCATCATCATCTCATCATGATATCATCATCATCTCATCATGATATCATCATCATCATCATCTCATCATGATATCATCATCATGATATCATCATCATCATCTCATCATGATATCATCATCATCATCATCATCATCATCATCATCATCATCATCATCATCATCATCATCTCATCATGATATCATCATCATCATCTCATCATGATATCATCATCATCATCATCATCATCATCTAATCATGATATCATCATCATCATCATCTCATCATTATATCATCATCATATCATCATCATCATCATCTCATCATGATATCATCATCATATCATCATCATCATCTCATCATGATATCATCATCATAATATCATCATCATCATCATCATCTCATCATGATATCATCATCATGATATCATCATCATCATCATCATTTCATCATGATATCATCCTCATGATATCATTATCATCATCATCATCATCATCATCATCATCATCTCATCATGATATCATCATCATCATCATCTCATCATGATATCATCATCATGATATCATCATCATCATCATCATTTCATCATGATATCATCATCATGATATCATTATCATCATCATCATCATCATCATCATGATATCATTATCATCATCATCATCATCATCATCATCATCATCATCATCATCTCATCATGATATCATCATCATCATCATCATCATCTCATCATGATATCATCATCATTATATCATTATCATCATCATCATCATCATCATCATCATCATCATCTCATCATGATATCATCATCATCATCATCATTTCATCATCATCATCTCATCATGATATCATCATCATCATCATCATCATCATCATCATCATCTCATCATGATATCATCATCATCATCATCATTTCATCATGATATCATCATCATGATATCATTATCATCATCATCATCTCATCATGATATCATCATCATCATCATCATCATCATCTCATCATGATATCATCATCATCATCATCTCATCATGATATCATCATCATCATCATCTCATCATGATATCATCATCATGATATCATCTCATCATGATCTCATCATCATCATCATCTCATCATGATATCATCATCATCATCATCATCATCATCATCTCATCATGATATCATTATCATCAGCATCATCTCATCATCATCTCATCATGATATCATCATCATCATCATCATCATCTCATCATCATCTCATCATCATCTCATCATGATATCATCATCATGATATCATCATGATATCATCATCATGCTATCATCATGATATCATCATCATGATATCATCATCATCATCTCATCATGATATCATCATCATGATATCATCATCATCATCTCATCATGATATCATCATCATCATTACCGTCTCATCATGATATCATCATCATCTCCTCATGATATCATCATCATCATCATCATCATCATCATCTCATCATGATATCATCATCATCATCATCTCATCATGATATCATCATCATCTCATCATGATATCATCATCATCTCATCATGATATCATCATCATCATCATCATCATCATCATCATCTCATCATGATATCATCATCATGATATCATCATCATCATCTCATCATTATATCATCATCATGATATCATCATCATCATCTCATCATGATATCATCATCATGATATCATCATCATGATATCATCATCATCTCATCATGATATCATCATCATCTCATCATGATATCATCATCTCATCATGATATCATCATCTCATCATGATATCATCATCATGATATCATCATCATGATATCATCATGATATCATCATCATCATCTCATCATCATCATCATCATCATCATCTCATCATGATATCATCATCATAATATCATCATCATCATCATCTCATCATGATATCATCATCATGATATCATCATCATCATTTCATCATATCATCATCATGATATCATTATCATCATCATCATCATCAGCATCATTATATCATTATCATCATCATCATCATCATCATCATCATCATCATCATCATCATCTCATCATGATATCATCATCATCATCATCATCATCATCATCTCATCATGATATCATCATCATGATATCATCATCATTTCATCATGATATCATCATCATGATATCATCATCATCATCATCATCATCATCATCATCATCTCATCATGATATCATCATCATCATCATCATCTCATCATGATATCATCATCATGATATCATCATCATTTCATCATGATATCATCATCATGATATCATCATCATGATATCATCATCATCATCATCATCATCATCATCTCATCATGATATCATCATCATCATCATCATCATCATCATCATCATCATCATCATCATCATCATCATCATCATCATCTCATCATGATATCATCATCATCATCATCATCATCATCATCTCATCATGATATCATCATCATCATCATCATCATCATCATCATCTCATCATGATATCATCATCATCACCATTTCATCATGATATCATCATCATGATATCATTATCATCATCATCATCATCATCATCATCATCATCATCATCATCTCATCATGATATCATCATCATCATCATCATCATCATCATCTCATCATGATATCATCATCATCATCATCATCATCATCATCTCATCATGATATCATCATCATCATCATCATCATCATCATCATCATCATCTCATCATGATATCATCATCATCACCATTTCATCATGATATCATCATCATGATATCATTATCATCATCATCATCATCATCATCATCATCATCATCATCATCATCATCATCTCATCATGATATCATCATCATCATCATCATCATCATCTCATCATGATATCATCATCATGATATCATCATCTCATCATGATATCATCATCATGATATCATCTCATCATGATCTCATCATCATCATCTCATCATGGTATCATCATCATCATCATCATCATCATCATCATCATCATGATATCATCATCTCATCATGATATCATCATCATGATATCATCTCATCATGATATCATCATCATGATATCATCATCATGATATCATCTCATCATGATCTCATCATCATCATCATCTCATCATGATATCATCATCATCATCATCATCATCATCTCATCATAATAACATCATCTCATCATGATATCATCATCATGATATCATCTCATCATGATCTCATCATCATCATCATCTCATCATGATATCATCATCATCATCATCATCATCTCATCATAATAACATCATCTCATCATGATATCATCATCATGATATCATCTCATCATGATATCATCATCATGATATCATCATCATGATATCATCTCATCATGATATCATCATCATCATCATCATCATCATCATCTCATCATGATATCATCATCATCATCATCATAATCGTCATCTCATCATGATATCATCATCATCATCATCATCATCATCATCATCATCTCATCATGATATCATCATCATCATCATCATTACCGTCTCATCATGATATCATCATCATCATCATCTCATCATGATATCATCATCATCTCATCATGATATCATCATCATCATCATCATCATCTCATCATGATATCATCATCATCATCATCTCATCATGATATCATCATCATCATCTCATCATGATATCATCATCATGATATTATCATCATCATCATCTCATCATGATATCATCATCATCATCATCTCATCATGATATCATCATCATCATCATCATCATTACCGTCTCATCAAGATATCATCATCATCATCATCATCATCTCATCATGATATTATCATCATCTCATCATGATATCATCATGATATCATCATCATCATCTCATCATGATATCATCATCATCATCATCATCATCATCATCTCATCATCATCTCATCATGATATCATCATCATCATCATCATCATCATCATCATCATCATCATCATCATCATCATCTCATCATGATATCATCATCATGATATCATCATCATCATCATCACATCATTATATCATCATCATGATATCATCATCATCATCTCATCATGATATCATCATCATGATATCATCATCATGATATCATCATCATGATATCATCATGATATCATCATCATCTCATCATGATATCATCATCATCTCATCATGATATCATCATCATGATATCATCATAATGATATCATCATCATGATATCATCATGATATCATCATCATCTCATCATGATATCATCATCATCTCATCATGATATCATCATTATGATATCATCATCATCATCATCATCTCATCATGATATCATCATCATCATCATCTCATCATGATATCATCATCATCATCATCATCACCATTACCGTCACATCATGATATCATCATCATCATCTCATCATCATCTCATCATGATATCATCATCATGATATCATCATCATCATCATCTCATCATGATATCATCATCATGATATCATCATCATCATCTCATCATGATATCATCATCATCATCATCATCATCATCTCATCATGATATCATCATCATCATCTCATCATGATATCATCATCATCATCATTGAATCATGATATCATCATCATCATCATCATCATCTCATCATTATATCATCATCATATCATCATCATCATCTCATCATGATATCATCATCATATCATCATCATCATCTCATCATGATATCATCATCATATCATCATCATCATCTCATCATGATAATCTCATCATGATATCATCATCATCATCATCTCATCATGATATCATCATCATGATATCATCATCATCATCATCATCATCATTTCATCATGATATCATCATCATGATATCATTATCATCATCATCATCATGATATCATTATCATCATCATCATCATCATCATCATCATCATCATCATCATCTCATCATGATATCATCATCATCATCATCATCTCATCATGATATCATCATCATGATATCATCATCATCATCATCATCATTTCATCATGATATCATCATCATGCTATCATTATCATCATCATCATCATCATGATATCATTATCATCATCATCATCATCATCATCTCATCATGATATCATCATCATCATCTCATCATGATATCATCATCATGATATCATCATTATCATCATTTCATCATGATATCATCATCATCATCATTTCATCATGATATCATCATCATGATATCATTATCATCATCATCATCATCATCATCATCATCATCATCATCATCATCATCATCATCATCATCATCATCATCATCTCATCATGATATCATCATCATCATCATCATTTCATCATGATATCATCATCATGATATCATTATCATCATCATCATCATCATCTCATCATGATATCATCATCATCATCATCTCATCATGATATCATCATCATGATATCATCATCTCATCATTATATCATCATCATGATATCATCTCATCATGATCTCATCATCATCTCATCATGATATCATCATCATCATCATCATGATCTCATCATCATCATCTCATCATGATATCATCATCATCATCATCATCATCATCTCATCATGATATCATCATCTCATCATGATATCATCATCATGATATCATCTCATCATGATATCATCATCATGATATCATCTCATCATGATATAATCATCATCATCATCATCATCATCATCTCATCATGACATCATCATCATCATCATCGTCATCTCATCATGATATCATCATCATCATCATCATCATCATCATCATCTCATCATGATATCATCATCATCATCATTACCGTCTCATCATGATATCATCATCATCATCATCTCATCATGATATCATCATCATCATCATCATCATCTCATCATGATATCATCATCATCATCATCATCATCTCATCATGATATCATCATCATCATCTCATCATGATATCATCATCATGATATTATCATCATCATCATCTCATCATGATATCATCATCATCATCATCATCTCATCATGATATCATCATCATCATCATCATCATCATCATTACCGTCTCATCATGATATCATCATCATCTCATCATGATATCATCATCATCATCATCATCATCATCTCATCATGATATCATCATCATCATCTCATCATGATATCATCATGATATCATCATCATCATCATCTCATCATCATCTCATCATGATATCATCATCATGATATCATCATCATCATCATCATCATCTCATCATGATATCATCATCATCTCATCATGATATCATCATCATCATCTCATCATCATCTCATCATGATATCATCATCATGATATCATCATGATATCATCATCATGATATCATCATGATATCATCATCATGATATCATCATCATCATCTCATCATTATATCATCATCATGATATCATCATCATCATCTCATCATGATATCATCATCATCATTACCGTCTCATCATGATATCATCATCATCTCCTCATGATATCATCATCATCATCATCATCATCATCATCTCATCATGATATCATCATCATCTCATCATGATATCATCATCATCTCATCATGATATCATCATCATCATCATCTCATCATGATATCATCATCATGATATCATCATCATCATCTCATCATTATATCATCATCATGATATCATCATCATCATCTCATCATGATATCATCATCATGATATCATCATCATGATATCATCATCATGATATCATCATCATCTCATCATGATATCATCATCATCTCATCATGATATCATCATCATGATATCATCATGATATCATCATCATCTCATCATGATATCATCATCATCTCATCATGATATCATCATTATGATATCATCATCATCATCATCATCATCATCTCATCATGATATCATCATCATCATCATCTCATCATGATATCATCATCATCATCATCACCATTACCGTCTCATCATGATATCATCATCATCATCTCATCATCATCTCATCATGATATCATCATCATGATATCATCATCATCATCTCATCATGATATCATCATCATGATATCATCATCATCATCATCTCATCATGATATCATCATCATCATCATCATCATCATCATCATCATCATCATCATCTCATCATGATATCATCATCATCATCTCATCATGATATCATCATCATCATCTCATCATGATATCATCATCATCTAATCATGATATCATCATCATCATCATCATCATCATCATCATCTCATCATGATATCATCATCATATCATCATCATCATCTCATCATGATATCATCATCATATCATCATCATCTCATCATGATATCATCATCATAATATCATCATCATCATCTCATCATGATATCATCATCATCATCATCATCATCATCTCATCATGATATCATCATCATCATCATCATCTCATCATGATATCATCATCATGATATCATCATCTCATCATGATATCATCATCATGATATCATCTCATCATGATATCATCATCATCTCATCATGATATCATCATCATCATCATCATCTCATCATGATATCATCATCTCATCATGATATCATCATCATGATATCATCTCATCATGATATCATCATCATGATATCATCATCATCATCATCTCATCATGATATCATCATCATCATCATCATCATCTCATCATGATATCATCATCATCATCATCATCGTCATCTCATCATGATATCATCATCATCATCATCATCATCATCATCATCTCATCATGATATCATCATCATCATCATCTCATCATGATATCATCATCATCATCATCATCATCTCATCATGATATCATCATCATCATCATCTCATCATGATATCATCATCATCTCCTCATGATATCATCATCATCATCATCATCATCATCTCATCATGATATCATCATCATCATCTCATCATGATATCATCATCATCTCATCATGATATCATCATCATCTCATCATGATATCATCATCATCTCATCATGATACATCATCATCATAATCATCATCATCATCATCATCTCATCATGATATCATCATCATGATATCCTCATCATCATCTCATCATTATATCATCATCATGATATCATCATCATCATCTCATCATTATATCATCATCATGATATCATCATCATCATCTCATCATGATATCATCATCATGATATCATCATCATGATATCATCTCATCATGATATCATCATCATGATATCATCATCATCATCATCTCATCATGATATCATCATCATCATCATCATCATCTCATCATGATATCATCATCATCATCATCATCCTCGTCATCTCATCATGATATCATCATCATCATCATCATCATCATCATCATCATCATCATCATCATCATCATCTCATCATGATATCATCATCATCATCATCTCATCATGATATCATCATCATCATCATCATCATCTCATCATGATATCATCATCATCATCATCATCTCATCATGATATCATCATCATCTCCTCATGATATCATCATCATCATCATCATCATCATCTCATCATGATATCATCATCATCATCTCATCATGATATCATCATCATCATCTCATCATGATATCATCATCATCTCATCATGATACATCATCATCATAATCATCATCATCATCATCATCATCTCATCATGATATCATCATCATGATATCCTCATCATCATCTCATCATTATATCATCATCATGATATCATCATCATCATCATCTCATCATGATATCATCATCATGATATCATCATCATGATATCATCATCATGATATCATCATCATCTCATCATGATATCATCATCATCTCATCATGATATCATCATCATGATATCATCATGATATCATCATCATGATATCATCATGATATCATCATCATCTCATCATGATATCATCATCATCTCATCATGATATCATCATTATGATATCATCATCATCATCATCATCATCATCATCATCTCATCATGATATCATCATCATCATCATCATCATCATCTCATCATGATTTCATCATCATAATATCAACATCATCATCATCTCATCATGATATCATCATCATGATATCATCATCATCATTTCATCATGATATCATCATCATGATATCATTATCATCATCATCATCATCATCATCATTATATCATTATCATCATCATCATCATCATCATCTCATCATGATATCATCATCATCATCATCATTACCGTCTCATCATGATATCATCATCATCATCATCTCATCATGATATCATCATCATCATCATCTCATCATGATATCATCATCATCATCATCATCATCATCATCATCATCATCATCATCATCATCATCTCATCATGATATCATCATCATCATCATCATCTCATCATGATATCATCATCATCATCTCATCATGATATCATCATCATGATATTATCATCATCATCATCTCATCATGATATCATCATCATCATCATCTCATCATGATATCATCATCATCATCTTCATCATCATCATCATTACCGTCTCATCATGATATCATCATCATCATCATCATCATCATCATGATATTATCATCATCTCATCATGATATCATCATGGTCATCATCATCATCATCATCTCATCATGATATCATCATCATCATCATCTCATCATCATCTCATCATGATATCATCATCATGATATCATCATGATATCATCATCATGATATCATCATCATGATATCATCATCATGATATCATCATCATGATATCATCATCATGATATCATCATCATGATATCATCATGATATCATCATGATATCATCATCATGATATCATCATGATATCATCATCATGATATCATCATCATCATCATCATCTCATCATGATATCATCATCATGATATCATCATCATCATCATCTCATCATGATATCATCATCATCATCATCATCATCATCATCATCATCTCATCATGATATCATCATCATCATTACCGTCTCATCATGATATCATCATCATCTCCTCATGATATCATCATCATCATCATCATCATCATCTCATCATGATATCATCATCATCATCTCATCATGATATCATCATCATCATCATCATCATCATCATCATCATCATCATCATCATCATCATCATCTCATCATGATATCACTTATCATGATATCATCATCATCATCTCATCATTATATCATCATCATGATATCATCATCATCATCATCTCATCATGATATCATCATCATGATATCATCATCATCTCATCATGATATCATCATCATCTCATCATGATATCATCATCATCTCATCATGATATCATCATCATCTCATCATGATATCATCATTATGATATCATCATCATCATCATCATCATCATCATCATCATCATCATCATCATCATCTCATCATGATATCATCATCATCATCATCTCATCATGATATCATCATCATGATATCATCATCATCATCATCATCTCATCATGATATCATCATCATCATCATCATCATCATCATCTCATCATGATATCATCATCATCATCTCATCATGATATCATCATCATCATCTCATCATGATATCATCATCATGATATCATCATCATCATCATCATCTCATCATGATATCATCATCATCATCATCATCATCATCATCTCATCATGATATCATCATCATCATCTCATCATGATATCATCATCATCATCTCATCATGATATCATCATCATCTAATCATGATATCATCATCATCATCATCATCATCATCATCATCATCATCATCATCTCATCATGATATCATCATCATATCATCATCATCATCTCATCATGATATCATCATCATATCATCATCATCATCTCATCATGATATCATCATCATAATATCATCATCATCATCATCTCATCATGATATCATCATCATGATATCATCATCATCATTTCATCATGATATCATCATCATCATCTCATCATGATATCATCATCATCATCTCATCATGATATCATCATCATCTAATCATGATATCATCATCATCATCATCATCATCATCATCATCATCATCTCATCATGATATCATCATCATATCATCATCATCATCTCATCATGATATCATCATCATATCATCATCATCATCTCATCATGATATCATCATCATCATCTCATCATGATATCATCATCATCATCTCATCATGATATCATCATCATCTAATCATGATATCATCATCATCATCATCATCATCATCATCATCATCTCATCATGATATCATCATCATATCATCATCATCATCTCATCATGATATCATCATCATATCATCATCATCATCTCATCATGATATCATCATTATGATATCATCATCATCATCATCATCATCATCATCATCATCTCATCATGATATCATCATCATCATCATCTCATCATGATATCATCATCATCATCATCACCATTACCGTCTCATCATGATATCATCATCATCATCTCATCATCATCTCATCATGATATCATCATCATCATCTCATCATGATATCATCATCATGATATCATCATCATCATCATCATCTCATCATGATATCATCATCATCATCATCATCTCATCATGATATCATCATCATCATCTCATCATGATATCATCATCATCATCTCATCATGATATCATCATCATCTAATCATGATATCATCATCATCATCATCATCATCATCATCATCATCATCTCATCATGATATCATCATCATATCATCATCATCATCTCATCATGATATCATCATCATATCATCATCATCATCTCATCATGATATCATCATCATAATATCATCATCATCATCATCTCATCATGATATCATCATCATGATATCATCATCATCATTTCATCATGATATCATCATCATGATATCATTATCATCATCATCATCATCATCATCTCATCATGATATCATCATCATCATCATCATCATCATCATCATCATCTCATCATGATATCATCATCATGATATCATCATCTCATCATGATATCATCATCATGATATCATCTCATCATGATATCATCATCATCTCATCATGATATCATCATCATCATCATCTCATCATGATATCATCATCTCATCATGATATCATCATCATGATATCATCTCATCATGATATCATCAGCATGATATCATCAGCGTGATATCATCATCTCATCATGATATAATCATCATCATCATCATCTCATCATGATATCATCATCATCATCATCATCGTCATCTCATCATGATATCATCATCATCATCATCATCATCTCATCATGATATCATCATCATCATCATCATCTCATCATGATATCATCATCATCATCATCATCATCTCATCATGATATCATCATCATCATCATCATCTCATCATGATATCATCATCATCATTACCATCTCATCATGATATCATCATCATCTCCTCATGATATCATCATCATCATCATCATCATCATCTCATCATTATATCATCATCATCATCTCATCATTATATCATCATCATCATCTCATCATGATATCATCATCATCATCATCATCATCTCATCATGATATCATCATCATGATATCATCATCATCATCTCATCATTATATCATCATCATGATATCATCATCATCATCATCTCATCATGATATCATCATCATGATATCATCATCATGATATCATCATCATCTCATCATGATATCATCATCATCTCATCATGATATCATCATTATGATATCATCATCATCATCATCATCATCATCATCATCATCTCATCATGATATCATCATCATCATCATCATCATCATCATCATCATCTCATCATGATATCATCATCATCATCATCATCTCATCATGATATCATCATGATGTCATCATCATCTCATCATGATATCATCATCATCTCATCATGATATCATCATTATGATATCATCATCATCATCATCATCATCATCTTCATCATCTCATCATGATATCATCATCATCATCATCATCATCATCATCTCATCATGATATCATCATCATCATCTCATCATGATATCATCATCATCTCATCATGATATCATCATCATCTCATCATGATATCATCATCATCATCATCATCATCATCTCATCATGATATCATCATCATCACCATTTCATCATGATATCATCATCATGATATCATTATCATCATCATCATCATCATCATCATCATCATCATCATCATCATCTCATCATGATATCATCATCATCATCATCATCATCATCATCATCATCTCATCATGATATCATCATCATGATATCATCATCTCATCATGATATCATCATCATGATATCATCATCATGATATCATCTCATCATGATCTCATCATCATCATCTCATCATGATATCATCATCATCATCATCATCATCATCATCATCTCATCATGATATCATCATCATGATATCATCTCATCATGATCTCATCATCATCATCTCATCATGATATCATCATCATCATCATCATCATCATCATCTCATTATGATATCATCATCATCATCATCATCGTCATCTCATCATGATATCCTCTTCATCATCATCATTACCGTCTCATCATGATATCATCATCATCATCATCTCATCATGATATCATCATCATCATCATCATCTCATCATGATATCATCATCATCATCATCTCATCATGATATCATCATCATCATCATCATCATCATCATCATCATCATCATCTCATCATGATATCATCATCATCATCATCTCATCATGATATCATCATCATCATCTCATCATGATATCATCATCATGATATTATCATCATCATTATCTCATCATGATATCATCATCATCATCATCTCATCATGATATCATCATCATCATCATCATCATCATCATCATTACCATCTCATCATGATATCATCATCATCATCATCATCTCATCATGATATTATCATCATCTCATCATGATATCATCATCATCATCATCATCTCATCATGATATCATCATCATCATCATCTCATCATCATCTCATCATGATATCATCATCATCATCATCATCATCATCATCATCATCATCATCATCATCATCTCATCATGATATCATCATCATGATATCATCATCATCATCATCATCATCATCATCATCATCATCACATCATTATATCATCATCATGATATCATCATCATCTCATCATGATATCATCATCATCTCATCATGATATCATCATTATGATATCATCATCATCATCATCATCATCATCATCATCATCATCTCATCATGATATCATCATCATCATCATCATCATCATCATGATATCATCATTATGATATCATCATCATCATCATCATCATCTCATCATGATATCATCATCATCATCATCATCATCATCATCATCATCTCATCATGATTTCATCATCATAATATCATCATCATCATCATCTCATCATGATATCATCATCATGATATCATCATCATCATTTCATCATGATATCATCATCATGATATCATTATCATCATCATCATCATCATTATATCATTATCATCATCATCATCATCATCTCATCATGATATCATCATCATCATCATCATCATTACCGTCTCATCATGATATCATCATCATCATCATCATCTCATCATGATATCATCATCATCTCATCATGATATCATCATCATCATCATCATCATCATCATCATCATCTCATCATGATATCATCATCATCATCATCATCATCTCATCATGATATCATCATCATCATCTCATCATGATATCATCATCATGATATTATCATCATCATCATCCCATCATGATATCATCATCATCATCATCATCTCATCATGATATCATCATCATCATCATCATCATCATCATCATCATCATCATTACCGTGTCATCATGATATCATCATCATCATCATCATCATCATCATCATCTCATCATGATATTATCATCATCTCATCATGATATCATCATGATCATCATCATCATCATCATCATCTCATCATGATATCATCATCATCATCATCTCATCATCATCTCATCATGATATCATCATCATGATATCATCATCATCATCATCTCATCATGATATCATCATCATCTCATCATGATATCATCATCATCATCTCATCATCATCTCATCATGATATCAACATCATGATATCATCATGATATCATCATCATGATATCATCATCATGATATCATCATGATATCATCATCATGATATCATCATGATATCATCATCATGATATCATCATCATCATCATCATCATCATCATCATCTCATCATGATATCATCATCATGATATCATCATCATCATCATCATCATCTCATCATGATATCATCATCATCATCATCATCATCTCATCATGATATCATCATCATCATTACCGTCTCATCATGATATCATCATCATCTCCTCATGATATCATCATCATCATCATCATCATCATCTCATCATGATATCATCATCATTATCTCATCATGATATCATCATCATCATCATCATCATCATCATCTCATCATGATATCACTTATCATGATATCATCATCATCATCATCTCATCATTATATCATCATCATGATATCATCATCATCATCTCATCATGATATCATCATCATGATATCATCATCATGATATCATCATCATCTCATCATGATATCATCATCATCTCATCATGATATCATCATGATATCATCATCATCTCATCATGATATCATCATCATCTCATAATGATATCATCATTATGATATCATCATCATCATCATCATCATCATCATCATCATCATCATCATCATCATCATCATCATAATCATCATCTCATCATGATATCATCATCATCATCATCTCATCATGATATCATCATCATCATCATCACCATTACCGTCTCATCATGATATCATCATCATTATCTCATCATCATCTCATCATGATATCATCATCATCATCTCATCATGATATCATCATCATGATATCATCATCATCATCATCTCATCATGATATCATCATCATCATCATCATCATCATCATCTCATCATGATATCATCATCATCATCATCATCTCATCATGATATCATCATCATCATCTCATCATGATATCATCATCATCTAATCATGATATCATCATCATCATCATCATCATCATCTCATCATGATATCATCATCATATCATCATCATCATCTCATCATGATATCATCATCATATCATCATCATCATCTCATCATGATATCATCATCATAATATCATCATCATCATCATCTCATCATGATATCATCATCATTTCATCATGATATCATCATCATGATATCATTATCATCATCTCATCATGATATCATCATCATCATCATCATCATCATCATCATCATCATCATCATCTCATCATGATATCACTTATCATGATATCATCATCATCTCATCATTATATCATCATCATGATATCATCATCATCATCTCATCATGATATCATCATCATGATATCATCATCATGATATCATCATCATCTCATCATGATATCATCATCATCTCATCATGATATCATCATGATATCATCATCATCTCATCATGATATCATCATCATCTCATCATGATATCATCATGATATCATCATCATCTCATCATGATATCATCATCATCTCATCATGATATCATCATTATGATATCATCATCATCATCATCATCATCATCATCATCATCATCATCTCATCATGATATCATCATCATCATCATCTCATCATGATATCATCATCATCATCATCTCATCATGATATCATCATCATCATCATCACCATTACCGTCTCATCATGATATCATCATCATCATCTCATCATCATCTCATCATGATATCATCATCATCATCTCATCATGATATCATCATCATGATATCATCATCATCATCATCTCATCATGATATCATCATCATCATCATCATCATGATATCATCATTATGATATCATCATCATCATCATCATCATCATCATCTCATCATGATATCATCATCATCATCATCATCATCATCTCATCATGATTTCATCATCATAATATCATCATCATCATCATCTCATCATGATATCATCATCATGATATCATCATCATCATTTCATCATGATATCATCATCATTATATCATTATCATCATCATCATCATCATTATATCATTATCATCATCATCATCATCATCTCATCATGATATCATCATCATCATCATCATCATTACCGTCTCATCATGATATCATCATCATCATCATCATCATCTCATCATGATATCATCATCATCTCATCATGATATCATCATCATCATCATCATCATCATCATCATCATGATATCATCATCATCATCATCATCATCTCATCATGATATCATCATCATCATCTCATCATGATATCATCATCATGATATTATCATCATCATCATCCCATCATGATATCATCATCATCATCATCATCTCATCATGATATCATCATCATCATCATCATCATCATCATCATCATCATCATCATCATTACCGTGTCATCATGATATCATCATCATCATCATCATCATCATCATCTCATCATGATATTATCATCATCTCATCATGATATCATCATGATCATCATCATCATCATCATCATCTCATCATGATATCATCATCATCATCATCATCTCATCATCATCTCATCATGATATCATCATCATGATATCATCATCATCATCATCTCATCATGATATCATCATCATCTCATCATGATATCATCATCATCATCTCATCATCATCTCATCATGATATCATCATCATGATATCATCATGATATCATCATCATGATATCATCATCATGATATCATCATGATATCATCATCATGATATCATCATGATATCATCATCATGATATCATCATCATCATCATCATCATCATCTCATTATGATATCATCATCATGATATCATCATCATCATCATCATCTCATCATGATATCATCATCATCATCATCATCATCTCATCATGATATCATCATCATCATTACCGTCTCATCATGATATCATCATCATCTCCTCATGATATCATCATCATCATCATCATCATCTCATCATGATATCATCATCATCATCTCATCATGATATCATCATCATCATCATCATCATCATCATCATCTCATCATGATATCACTTATCATGATATCATCATCATCATCATCTCATCATTATATCATCATCATGATATCATCATCATCATCTCATCATGATATCATCATCATGATATCATCATCATGATATCATCATCATCTCATCATGATATCATCATCATCTCATCATGATATCATCATGATATCATCATCATCTCATCATGATATCATCATCATCTCATAATGATATCATCATTATGATATCATCATCATCATCATCATCATCATCATCATCATCATCATCATCATCATCATCTCATCATGATATCATCATCATCATCATCTCATCATGATATCATCATCATCATCATCACCATTACCGTCTCATCATGATATCATCATCATCATCTCATCATCATCTCATCATGATATCATCATCATCATCTCATCATGATATCATCATCATGATATCATCATCATCTCATCATGATATCATCATCATCATCATCATCATCATCATCATCATCATCATCATCATCTCATCATGATATCATCATCATCATCATCTCATCATGATATCATCATCATCATCTCATCATGATATCATCATCATCTAATCATGATATCATCATCATCATCATCATCATCATCATCTCATCATGATATCATCATCATATCATCATCATCATGATATCATCATCATATCATCATCATCATCTCATCATGATATCATCATCATAATATCATCATCATCATCATCTCATCATGATATCATCATCATTTCATCATGATATCATCATCATGATATCATTATCATCATCTCATCATGATATCATCATCATCATCATCATCATCATCATCATCATCATCATCATCTCATCATGATATCACTTATCATGATATCATCATCATCTCATCATTATATCATCATCATGATATCATCATCATCATCTCATCATGATATCATCATCATCATCATCATCATCTCATCATGATATCACTTATCATGATATCATCATCATCTCATCATGATATCATCATGATATCATCATGATATCATCATGATATCATCATCATCTCATCATGATATCATCATCATCTCATCATGATATCATCATTATGATATCATCATCATCATCATCATCATCATCATCATCATCATCTCATCATGATATCATCATCATCATCATCTCATCATGATATCATCATCATCATCATCATCACCATTACCGTCTCATCATGATATCATCATCATCATCTCATCATCATCTCATCATGATATCATCATCATCATCTCATCATGATATCATCATCATGATATCATCATCATCATCATCTCATCATGATATCATCATCATCATCATCATCATCATCTCATCATGATATCATCATCATCATCATCATCTCATCATGATATCATCATCATCATCTCATCATGATATCATCATCATCATCTCATCATGATATCATCATCATCTAATCATGATATCATCATCATCATCATCATCATCATCTCATCATGATATCATCATCATATCATCATCTCATCATGATATCATCATAATATCATCATCATCATCTCATCATGATATCATCATCATAATATCATCATCATCATCATCTCATCATGATATCATCATCATCATTTCATCATGATATCATCATCATGATATCATTATCATCATCATCATCATCATCATCATCATCTCATCATGATATCATCATCATGATATCATCATCTCATCATGATATCATCATCATGATATCATCTCATCATGATATCATCATCATCTCATCATGATATCATCATCATCTCATCATGATATCATCATCATCATCATCTCATCATGATATCATTATCTCATCATGATATCATCATCATGATATCATCATCATGATATCATCATCATGATATCATCTCATCATGATATCATCATCATGATATCATCATCATGATATCATCATCATCATCATCTCATCATGATATCATCATCATCATCATCATCATCTCATCATGATATCATCATCATCATCATCATCATCGTCATCTCATCATGATATCATCATCATCATCATCATCATCATCATCATCATCATCATCTCATCATGATATCATCATCATCATCATCATCATCTCATCATGATATCATCATCATCATCATCATCATCTCATCATGATATCATCATCATCATCATCATCATCTCATCATGATATCATCATCATCATTACCGTCTCATCATGATATCATCATCATCTCCTCATGATATCACCATCATCATCATCATCATCTCATCATGATATCATCATCATCATCATCATCATCTCATCATGATATCATCATCATCATTACCGTCTCATCATGATATCATCATCATCTCCTCATGATATCACCATCATCATCATCATCATCTCATCATGATATCATCATCATCATCTCATCATGATATCATCATCATCTCACAATGATATCATCATCATCATCATCTCATCATGATATCATCATCATGATATCATCATCATCATCTCATCATTATATCATCATCATGATATCATCATCATCATCATCTCATCATGATATCATCATCATGATATCATCATCATGATATCATCATCATCTCATCATGATACCATCATCATCTCATCATGATATCATCATTATGATATCATCATCATCATCATCATCATTATCATCATCATCATCATCATCATCATCATCATAATCTCATCATGATATCATCATCATCATCATCATCATCATCTCATCATGATATCATCATCATAATATCATCATCATCATCATCTCATCATGATATCATCATGATATCATCATCATCTCATCATGATATCATCATCATCTCATCATGATATCATCATTATGATATCATCATCATCATCATCATCATCATCATCTCATCATGATATCATCATCATCATCTCATCATGATATCATCATCATAATATCATCATCATCATCATCATCTCATCATGATATCATCATCATCATCATCATCATCATCATCTCATCATGATATCATCATCATCACCATTTCATCATGATATCATCATCATGATATCATTATCATCATCATCATCATCATCATCATCATCATCATCATCTCATCATGATATCATCATCATCATCATCATCATCATCATCATCTCATCATGATATCATCATCATGATATCATCATCTCATCATGATATCATCATCATGATATCATCTCATCATGATCTCATCATCCTCATCTCATCATGATATCATCATCATCATCATCATCTCATCATGATATTATCATCTCATCATGATATCATCATCATGATATCATCTCATCATGATCTCATCATCATCATCTCATCATGATATCATCATCATCATCATCATCATCATCATCTCATCATAATATCATCATCTCATCATGATATCATCATCATGATATCATCTCATCATGATATCATCATCATGATATCATCATCATGATATCATCTCATCATGATATCATCATCATCATCATCATCATCTCATCATGATATCATCATCATCATCATCATCATCATCGTCATCTCATCATGATATCATCATCATCATCATCATCATCATCATCTCATCATGATATCATCATCATCATCTCATCATGATATCATCATCATGATATCATCATTATCATCATTTCATCATGATATCATCATCATCATCATTTCATCATGATATCATCATCATGATATCATTATCATCATCATCATCATCATCATCATCATCATCATCATCATCATCTCATCATGATATCATCATCATCATCATCATTTCATCATGATATCATCATCATGATATCATTATCATCATCATCATCATCATCTCATCATGATATCATCATCATCATCATCTCATCATGATATCATCATCATGATATCATCATCTCATCATTATATCATCATCATGATATCATCTCATCATGATCTCATCATCATCATCTCATCATGATATCATCATCATCATCATCATGATCTCATCATCATCATCTCATCATGATATCATCATCATCATCATCATCATCATCTCATCATGATATCATCATCTCATCATGATATCATCATCATGATATCATCTCATCATGATATCATCATCATGATATCATCTCATCATGATATAATCATCATCATCATCATCATCATCATCTCATCATGACATCATCATCATCATCATCGTCATCTCATCATGATATCATCATCATCATCATCATCATCATCATCATCTCATCATGATATCATCATCATCATCATTACCGTCTCATCATGATATCATCATCATCATCATCTCATCATGATATCATCATCATCATCATCATCATCTCATCATGATATCATCATCATCATCATCATCATCTCATCATGATATCATCATCATCATCTCATCATGATATCATCATCATGATATTATCATCATCATCATCTCATCATGATATCATCATCATCATCATCATCTCATCATGATATCATCATCATCATCATCATCATCATCATTACCGTCTCATCATGATATCATCATCATCTCATCATGATATCATCATCATCATCATCATCATCATCTCATCATGATATCATCATCATCATCTCATCATGATATCATCATGATATCATCATCATCATCATCTCATCATCATCTCATCATGATATCATCATCATGATATCATCATCATCATCATCATCATCTCATCATGATATCATCATCATCTCATCATGATATCATCATCATCATCTCATCATCATCTCATCATGATATCATCATCATGATATCATCATGATATCATCATCATGATATCATCATGATATCATCATCATGATATCATCATCATCATCTCATCATTATATCATCATCATGATATCATCATCATCATCTCATCATGATATCATCATCATCATTACCGTCTCATCATGATATCATCATCATCTCCTCATGATATCATCATCATCATCATCATCATCATCTCATCATGATATCATCATCATCTCATCATGATATCATCATCATCTCATCATGATATCATCATCATCATCATCTCATCATGATATCATCATCATGATATCATCATCATCATCTCATCATTATATCATCATCATGATATCATCATCATCATCTCATCATGATATCATCATCATGATATCATCATCATCTCATCATGATATCATCATCATCTCATCATGATATCATCATCATGATATCATCATGATATCATCATCATCTCATCATGATATCATCATCATCTCATCATGATATCATCATTATGATATCATCATCATCATCATCATCATCATCATCTCATCATGATATCATCATCATCATCATCTCATCATGATATCATCATCATCATCATCATCACCATTACCGTCTCATCATGATATCATCATCATCATCTCATCATCATCTCATCATGATATCATCATCATGATATCATCATCATCATCTCATCATGATATCATCATCATGATATCATCATCATCATCATCTCATCATGATATCATCATCATCATCATCATCATCATCATCATCATCATCATCTCATCATGATATCATCATCATCATCTCATCATGATATCATCATCATCATCTCATCATGATATCATCATCATCTAATCATGATATCATCATCATCATCATCATCATCTCATCATGATATCATCATCATATCATCATCATCATCTCATCATGATATCATCATCATATCATCATCATCATCTCATCATGATATCATCATCATAATATCATCATCATCATCTCATCATGATATCATCATCATCATCATCATCATCTCATCATGATATCATCATCATCATCATCATCTCATCATGATATCATCATCATGATATCATCATCTCATCATGATATCATCATCATGATATCATCTCATCATGATATCATCATCATCTCATCATGATATCATCATCATCATCATCTCATCATGATATCATCATCTCATCATGATATCATCATCATCATCATCTCATCATGATATCATCATCATCATCATCATCATCTCATCATGATATCATCATCATCATCATCTCATCATGATATCATCATCATCTCCTCATGATATCATCATCATCATCATCATCGTCATCTCATCATGATATCATCATCATCATCATCATCATCATCATCATCATCTCATCATGATATCATCATCATCATCATCTCATCATGATATCATCATCATCATCATCATCATCTCATCATGATATCATCATCATCATCATCTCATCATGATATCATCATCATCTCCTCATGATATCATCATCATCATCATCATCATCATCTCATCATGATATCATCATCATCATCTCATCATGATATCATCATCATCTCATCATGATATCATCATCATCTCATCATGATATCATCATCATCTCATCATGATACATCATCATCATAATCATCATCATCATCATCATCTCATCATGATATCATCATCATGATATCCTCATCATCATCTCATCATTATATCATCATCATGATATCATCATCATCATCTCATCATTATATCATCATCATGATATCATCATCATCATCTCATCATGATATCATCATCATGATATCATCATCATGATATCATCTCATCATGATATCATCATCATGATATCATCATCATCATCATCTCATCATGATATCATCATCATCATCATCATCATCATCTCATCATGATATCATCATCATCATCATCATCCTCGTCATCTCATCATGATATCATCATCATCATCATCATCATCATCATCATCATCATCATCATCTCATCATGATATCATCATCATCATCATCTCATCATGATATCATCATCATCATCATCATCATCTCATCATGATATCATCATCATCATCATCATCTCATCATGATATCATCATCATCTCCTCATGATATCATCATCATCATCATCATCATCATCTCATCATGATATCATCATCATCATCTCATCATGATATCATCATCATCATCTCATCATGATATCATCATCATCTCATCATGATACATCATCATCATAATCATCATCATCATCATCATCATCTCATCATGATATCATCATCATGATATCCTCATCATCATCTCATCATTATATCATCATCATGATATCATCATCATCATCATCTCATCATGATATCATCATCATGATATCATCATCATGATATCATCATCATGATATCATCATCATCTCATCATGATATCATCATCATCTCATCATGATATCATCATCATGATATCATCATGATATCATCATCATGATATCATCATGATATCATCATCATCTCATCATGATATCATCATCATCTCATCATGATATCATCATTATGATATCATCATCATCATCATCATCATCATCATCATCTCATCATGATATCATCATCATCATCATCATCATCATCATCATCTCATCATGATTTCATCATCATAATATCAACATCATCATCATCTCATCATGATATCATCATCATGATATCATCATCATCATTTCATCATGATATCATCATCATGATATCATTATCATCATCATCATCATCATCATCATTATATCATTATCATCATCATCATCATCATCATCTCATCATGATATCATCATCATCATCATCATTACCGTCTCATCATGATATCATCATCATCATCATCTCATCATGATATCATCATCATCATCATCTCATCATGATATCATCATCATCATCATCATCATCATCATCATCATCATCATCATCATCATCATCATCTCATCATGATATCATCATCATCATCATCATCTCATCATGATATCATCATCATCATCTCATCATGATATCATCATCATGATATTATCATCATCATCATCTCATCATGATATCATCATCATCATCATCTCATCATGATATCATCATCATCATCTTCATCATCATCATCATTACCGTCTCATCATGATATCATCATCATCATCATCATCATCATCATGATATTATCATCATCTCATCATGATATCATCATGGTCATCATCATCATCATCATCTCATCATGATATCATCATCATCATCATCTCATCATCATCTCATCATGATATCATCATCATGATATCATCATGATATCATCATCATGATATCATCATCATGATATCATCATCATGATATCATCATGATATCCATCATGATATCATCATGATATCATCATCATGATATCATCATGATATCATCATCATGATATCATCATCATCATCATCATCTCATCATGATATCATCATCATGATATCATCATCATCATCATCTCATCATGATATCATCATCATCATCATCATCATCATCATCATCTCATCATGATATCATCATCATCATTACCGTCTCATCATGATATCATCATCATCTCCTCATGATATCATCATCATCATCATCATCATCATCTCATCATGATATCATCATCATCATCTCATCATGATATCATCATCATCATCATCATCATCATCATCATCATCATCATCATCATCTCATCATGATATCACTTATCATGATATCATAATCATCATCTCATCATTATATCATCATCATGATATCATCATCATCATCTCATCATGATATCATCATCATGATATCATCATCATCTCATCATGATATCATCATCATCTCATCATGATATCATCATCATCTCATCATGATATCATCATCATCTCATCATGATATCATCATCATCTCATCATGATATCATCATCATCTCATCATGATATCATCATCATCTCATCATGATATCATCATCATCTCATCATGATATCATCATCATCTCATCATCATCATCATCATCATCATCATCATCATCATCATCATCATCATCTCATCATGATATCATCATCATCATCATCTCATCATGATATCATCATCATCATCATCATCACCATTACCGTCTCATCATGATATCATCATCATCATCTCATCATCATCTCATCATGATATCATCATCATCATCTCATCATGATATCATCATCATGATATCATCATCATCATCATCATCTCATCATGATATCATCATCATCATCATCATCATCATCTCATCATGATATCATCATCATCATCTCATCATGATATCATCATCATCTAATCATGATATCATCATCATCATCATCATCATCATCATCATCATCATCATCTCATCATGATATCATCATCATATCATCATCATCATCTCATCATGATATCATCATCATATCATCATCATCATCTCATCATGATATCATCATCATAATATCATCATCATCATCATCTCATCATGATATCATCATCATGATATCATCATCATCATTTCATCATGATATCATCATCATCATCTCATCATGATATCATCATCATCATCTCATCATGATATCATCATCATCTAATCATGATATCATCATCATCATCATCATCATCATCATCATCTCATCATGATATCATCATCATATCATCATCATCATCTCATCATGATATCATCATCATATCATCATCATCATCTCATCATGATATCATCATTATGATATCATCATCATCATCATCATCATCATCATCATCATCATCATCATCATCATCATCTCATCATGATATCATCATCATCATCATCTCATCATGATATCATCATCATCATCATCACCATTACCGTCTCATCATGATATCATCATCATCATCTCATCATCATCTCATCATGATATCATCATCATCATCTCATCATGATATCATCATCATGATATCATCATCATCATCATCATCTCATCATGATATCATCATCATCATCATCATCTCATCATGATATCATCATCATCATCTCATCATGATATCATCATCATCATCTCATCATGATATCATCATCATCTAATCATGATATCATCATCATCATCATCATCATCATCATCATCTCATCATGATATCATCATCATATCATCATCATCATCTCATCATGATATCATCATCATATCATCATCATCATCTCATCATGATATCATCATCATAATATCATCATCATCATCATCTCATCATGATATCATCATCATGATATCATCATCATCATTTCATCATGATATCATCATCATGATATCATTATCATCATCATCATCATCATCATCATCATCTCATCATGATATCATCATCATCATCATCATCATCATCATCATCATCTCATCATGATATCATCATCATGATATCATCATCTCATCATGATATCATCATCATGATATCATCTCATCATGATATCATCATCATCTCATCATGATATCATCATCATCATCATCTCATCATGATATCATCATCTCATCATGATATCATCATCATGATATCATCTCATCATGATATCATCAGCATGATATCATCATCATGATATCATCATCTCATCATGATATAATCATCATCATCATCATCTCATCATGATATCATCATCATCATCATCATCGTCATCTCATCATGATATCATCATCATCATCATCATCATCTCATCATGATATCATCATCATCATCATCATCTCATCATGATATCATCATCATCATCATCATCATCTCATCATGATATCATCATCATCATCATCATCTCATCATGATATCATCATCATCATTACCGTCTCATCATGATATCATCATCATCTCCTCATGATATCATCATCATCATCATCATCATCATCATCTCATCATTATATCATCATCATCATCTCATCATTATATCATCATCATCATCTCATCATGATATCATCATCATCATCATCATCATCTCATCATGATATCATCATCATGATATCATCATCATCATCTCATCATTATATCATCATCATGATATCATCATCATCATCATCATCTCATCATGATATCATCATCATGATATCATCATCATGATATCATCATCATCTCATCATGATATCATCATCATCTCATCATGATATCATCATTATGATATCATCATCATCATCATCATCATCATCATCATCTCATCATGATATCATCATCATCATCATCATCATCATCATCTCATCATGATATCATCATCATCATCATCATCTCATCATGATATCATCATGATGTCATCATCATCTCATCATGATATCATCATCATCTCATCATGATATCATCATTATGATATCATCATCATCATCATCATCATCATCTTCATCATCTCATCATGATATCATCATCATCATCATCATCATCATCATCTCATCATGATATCATCATCATCATCTCATCATGATATCATCATCATCTCATCATGATATCATCATCATCTCATCATGATATCATCATCATCACCATTTCATCATGATATCATCATCATGATATCATTATCATCATCATCATCATCATCATCATCATCATCATCATCATCATCATCATCTCATCATGATATCATCATCATCACCATTTCATCATGATATCATCATCATGATATCATTATCATCATCATCATCATCATCATCATCATCATCATCATCATCATCATCATCTCATCATGATATCATCATCATCATCATCATCATCATCATCATCTCATCATGATATCATCATCATGATATCATCATCATCATCTCATCATGATATCATCATCATCATCATCATCATCATCATCTCATCATGATATTATCATCTCATCATGATATCATCATCATGATATCATCTCATCATGATCTCATCATCATCATCTCATCATGATATCATCATCATCATCATCATCATCATCATCATCTCATCATGATATCATCATCATGATATCATCTCATCATGATCTCATCATCATCATCTCATCATGATATCATCATCATCATCATAATCATCATCATCTCATTATGATATCATCATCATCATCATCATCGTCATCTCATCATGATATCCTCTTCATCATCATCATTACCGTCTCATCATGATATCATCATCATCATCATCTCATCATGATATCATCATCATCATCATCATCTCATCATGATATCATCATCATCATCATCTCATCATGATATCATCATCATCATCATCATCATCATCATCATCATCATCATCATCTCATCATGATATCATCATCATCATCATCTCATCATGATATCATCATCATCATCTCATCATGATATCATCATCATGATATTATCATCATCATTATCTCATCATGATATCATCATCATCATCATCTCATCATGATATCATCATCATCATCATCATCATCATCATTACCATCTCATCATGATATCATCATCATCATCATCATCTCATCATGATATTATCATCATCTCATCATGATATCATCATCATCATCATCATCTCATCATGATATCATCATCATCATCATCTCATCATCATCTCATCATGATATCATCATCATCATCATCATCATCATCATCATCATCATCATCATCTCATCATGATATCATCATCATGATATCATCATCATCATCATCATCATCATCATCATCATCACATCATTATATCATCATCATGATATCATCATCATCTCATCATGATATCATCATCATCTCATCATGATATCATCATTATGATATCATCATCATCATCATCATCATCATCATCATCATCATCTCATCATGATATCATCATCATCATCATCATCATCATCATGATATCATCATTATGATATCATCATCATCATCATCATCATCATCTCATCATGATATCATCATCATCATCATCATCATCATCATCATCATCATCTCATCATGATTTCATCATCATAATATCATCATCATCATCATCTCATCATGATATCATCATCATGATATCATCATCATCATTTCATCATGATATCATCATCATGATATCATTATCATCATCATCATCATCATTATATCATTATCATCATCATCATCATCATCTCATCATGATATCATCATCATCATCATCATCATTACCGTCTCATCATGATATCATCATCATCATCATCATCTCATCATGATATCATCATCATCTCATCATGATATCATCATCATCATCATCATCATCATCATCTCATCATGATATCATCATCATCATCATCATCATCTCATCATGATATCATCATCATCATCTCATCATGATATCATCATCATGATATTATCATCATCATCATCCCATCATGATATCATCATCATCATCATCATCTCATCATGATATCATCATCATCATCATCATCATCATCATCATCATCATCATTACCGTGTCATCATGATATCATCATCATCATCATCATCTCATCATGATATTATCATCATCTCATCATGATATCATCATGATCATCATCATCATCATCATCATCATCTCATCATGATATCATCATCATCATCATCTCATCATCATCTCATCATGATATCATCATCATGATATCATCATCATCATCATCTCATCATGATATCATCATCATCTCATCATGATATCATCATCATCATCTCATCATCATCTCATCATGATATCATCATCATGATATCATCATGATATCATCATCATGATATCATCATCATGATATCATCATGATATCATCATCATGATATCATCATGATATCATCATCATGATATCATCATCATCATCATCATCATCATCATCTCATCATGATATCATCATCATGATATCATCATCATCATCATCATCATCATCTCATCATGATATCATCATCATCATCATCATCATCTCATCATGATATCATCATCATCATTACCGTCTCATCATGATATCATCATCATCTCCTCATGATATCATCATCATCATCATCATCTCATCATGATATCATCATCATCATCTCATCATGATATCATCATCATCATCATCATCATCATCATCATCATCATCATCATCATCATCATCTCATCATGATATCATCATCATCATCATCATCTCATCATGATATCATCATCATCATCATCACCATTACCGTCTCATCATGATATCATCATCATCATCTCATCATCATCTCATCATGATATCATCATCATCATCTCATCATGATATCATCATCATGATATCATCATCATCTCATCATGATATCATCATCATCATCATCATCATCATCATCATCTCATCATGATATCATCATCATCATCATCTCATCATGATATCATCATCATCATCTCATCATGATATCATCATCATCTAATCATGATATCATCATCATCATCATCATCATCATCTCATCATGATATCATCATCATATCATCATCATCATGATATCATCATCATATCATCATCATCATCTCATCATGATATCATCATCATAATATCATCATCATCATCATCTCATCATGATATCATCATCATTTCATCATGATATCATCATCATGATATCATTATCATCATCTCATCATGATATCATCATCATCATCATCATCATCATCATCATCATCATCTCATCATGATATCACTTATCATGATATCATCATCATCTCATCATTATATCATCATCATGATATCATCATCATCATCTCATCATGATATCATCATCATCATCATCATCATCATCATCTCATCATGATATCACTTATCATGATATCATCATCATCTCATCATGATATCATCATGATATCATCATCATCTCATCATGATATCATCATCATCTCATCATGATATCATCATTATGATATCATCATCATCATCATCATCATCATCATCATCATCATCATCATCTCATCATGATATCATCATCATCATCATCTCATCATGATATCATCATCATCATCATCATCACCATTACCGTCTCATCATGATATCATCATCATCATCTCATCATCATCTCATCATGATATCATCATCATCATCTCATCATGATATCATCATCATGATATCATCATCATCATCATCTCATCATGATATCATCATCATCATCATCATCATCATCTCATCATGATATCATCATCATCATCATCATCATCATCTCATCATGATATCATCATCATCATCTCATCATGATATCATCATCATCATCTCATCATGATATCATCATCATCTAATCATGATATCATCATCATCATCATCATCATCATCTCATCATGATATCATCATCATATCATCATCTCATCATGATATCATCATAATATCATCATCATCATCTCATCATGATATCATCATCATAATATCATCATCATCATCATCTCATCATGATATCATCATCATCATTTCATCATGATATCATCATCATGATATCATTATCATCATCATCATCATCATCATCATCATCTCATCATGATATCATCATCATGATATCATCATCTCATCATGATATCATCATCATGATATCATCTCATCATGATATCATCATCATCTCATCATGATATCATCATCATCATCATCTCATCATGATATCATTATCTCATCATGATATCATCATCATGATATCATCATCATGATATCATCATCATGATATCATCTCATCATGATATCATCATCATGATATCATCATCATGATATCATCATCATCATCATCTCATCATGATATCATCATCATCATCATCATCATCTCATCATGATATCATCATCATCATCATCATCATCGTCATCTCATCATGATATCATCATCATCATCATCATCATCATCATCATCATCTCATCATGATATCATCATCATCATCATCATCATCTCATCATGATATCATCATCATCATCATCATCATCTCATCATGATATCATCATCATCATCATCATCATCTCATCATGATATCATCATCATCATCTCATCATGATATCATCATCATCTCACAATGATATCATCATCATCATCATCTCATCATGATATCATCATCATGATATCATCATCATCATCTCATCATTATATCATCATCATGATATCATCATCATCATCATCTCATCATGATATCATCATCATGATATCATCATCATGATATCATCATCATCTCATCATGATACCATCATCATCTCATCATGATATCATCATTATGATATCATCATCATCATCATCATCATCATCATCATCATCATCATCATCATCATCATCATCATCATAATCTCATCATGATATCATCATCATCATCATCATCATCATCATCATCATCATCATCATCATAATATCATCATCATCATCATCTCATCATGATATCATCATGATATCATCATCATCTCATCATGATATCATCATCATCTCATCATGATATCATCATTATGATATCATCATCATCATCATCATCATCATCATCTCATCATGATATCATCATCATAATATCATCATCATCATCATCATCTCATCATGATATCATCATCATCATCATCATCATCATCATCATCATCTCATCATGATATCATCATCATCACCATTTCATCATGATATCATCATCATGATATCATTATCATCATCATCATCATCATCATCATCATCATCATCTCATCATGATATCATCATCATCATCATCATCATCATCATCATCATCATCTCATCATGATATCATCATCATGATATCATCATCTCATCATGATATCATCATCATGATATCATCTCATCATGATCTCATCATCCTCATCTCATCATGATATCATCATCATCATCATCATCATCATCATCATCTCATCATGATATTATCATCTCATCATGATATCATCATCATGATATCATCTCATCATGATCTCATCATCATCATCTCATCATGATATCATCATCATCATCATCATCATCATCATCATCATCTCATCATAATATCATCATCTCATCATGATATCATCATCATGATATCATCTCATCATGATATCATCATCATGATATCATCATCATGATATCATCTCATCATGATATCATCATCATCATCATCATCATCTCATCATGATATCATCATCATCATCATCATCATCATCGTCATCTCATCATGATATCATCATCATCATCATCATCATCATCATCTCATCATGATATCATCATCATCATCATCATTACCGTCTCATCATGATATCATCATCATCATCATCTCATCATGATATCATCATCATCATCATCTCATCATGATATCATCATCATCATTATCATCATCATCATCATCATCATCTCATCATGATATCATCGTCATCATCATCTCATCCTGATTTCATCATCATCATCTCATCATGATATCATCATCATGATATTATCATCATCATCATCTCATCATGATATCATCATCATCATCATCTCATCATGATATCATCATCATCATCATCATCATCATCATTACCGTCTCATCATGATATCATCATCATCATCATCATCTCATCATGATATTATCATCATCTCATCATGATATCATCATGATATCATCATCATCATCTCATCATGATATCATCATCATCATCATCATCATCTTATCATCATCTCATCATGATATCATCATCATCATCATCATCATCATCTCATCATGATATCATCATCATGATATCATCATCATCATCATCATCATCACATCATTATATCATCATCATGATATCATCATCATCATCTCATCTTGATATCATCATCATGATATCATCATCATGATATCATCATCATGATATCATCATGATATCATCATCATCTCATCATGATATCATCATCATCTCATCATGATATCATCATCATCTCATCATGATATCATCATCATGATATCATCATCATGATATCATCATGATATCATCATCATCTCATCATGATATCATCATCATCTCATCATGATATCATCATTATGATATCATCATCATCATCATCATCATCATCTCATCATGATATCATCATCATCATCATCTCATCATGATATCATCATCATCATCATCATCACCATTACCGTCACATCATGATATCATCATCATCATCTCATCATCATCTCATCATGATATCATCATCATGATATCATCATCATCATCTCATCATGATATCATCATCATCATCTCATCATGATATCATCATCATCATCATCATCATCCTCATCTCATCATGATATCATCATCATCATCTCATCATGATATCATCATCATCATCATCTAATCATGATATCATCATCATCATCTCATCATGATATCATCATCATCATCATCATCATCATCTCATCATGATATCATCATCATAATATCATCATCATCATCATCTCATCATGATATCATCATGATATCATCATCATCTCATCATGATATCATCATCATCTCATCATGATATCATCATTATGATATCATCATCATCATCATCATCATCATCATCTCATCATGATATCATCATCATAATATCATCATCATCATCATCATCTCATCATGATATCATCATCATCATCATCATCATCATCATCATCATCATCATCATCTCATCATGATATCATCATCATCACCATTTCATCATGATATCATCATCATGATATCATTATCATCATCATCATCATCATCATCATCATCATCATCATCATCTCATCATGATATCATCATCATCATCATCATCATCATCATCATCATCATCTCATCATGATATCATCATCATGATATCATCATCTCATCATGATATCATCATCATGATATCATCTCATCATGATCTCATCATCCTCATCTCATCATGATATCATCATCATCATCATCATCATCATCATCATCTCATCATGATATTATCATCTCATCATGATATCATCATCATGATATCATCTCATCATGATCTCATCATCATCATCTCATCATGATATCATCATCATCATCATCATCATCATCATCATCTCATCATAATATCATCATCTCATCATGATATCATCATCATGATATCATCTCATCATGATATCATCATCATGATATCATCATCATGATATCATCTCATCATGATATCATCATCATCATCATCATCATCTCATCATGATATCATCATCATCATCATCATCATCATCATCGTCATCTCATCATGATATCATCATCATCATCATCATCATCATCATCTCATCATGATATCATCATCATCATCATCATTACCGTCTCATCATGATATCATCATCATCATCATCTCATCATGATATCATCATCATCATCATCTCATCATGATATCATCATCATCATTATCATCATCATCATCATCATCATCTCATCATGATATCATCGTCATCATCATCTCATCCTGATTTCATCATCATCATCTCATCATGATATCATCATCATGATATTATCATCATCATCATCTCATCATGATATCATCATCATCATCATCTCATCATGATATCATCATCATCATCATCATCATCATCATTACCGTCTCATCATGATATCATCATCATCATCATCATCTCATCATGATATTATCATCATCTCATCATGATATCATCATGATATCATCATCATCATCTCATCATGATATCATCATCATCATCATCATCATCTTATCATCATCTCATCATGATATCATCATCATCATCATCATCATCATCTCATCATGATATCATCATCATGATATCATCATCATCATCATCATCATCACATCATTATATCATCATCATGATATCATCATCATCATCATCATCTCATCATGATATCATCATCATCATCATCATCATCATCATCATCATCATCATCTCATCATGATATCATCATCATCACCATTTCATCATGATATCATCATCATGATATCATTATCATCATCATCATCATCATCATCATCATCATCATCATCATCTCATCATGATATCATCATCATCATCATCATCATCATCATCATCATCTCATCATGATATCATCATCATGATATCATCATCTCATCATGATATCATCATCATGATATCATCTCATCATGATCTCATCATCCTCATCTCATCATGATATCATCATCATCATCATCATCATCATCATCATCTCATCATGATATTATCATCTCATCATGATATCATCATCATGATATCATCTCATCATGATCTCATCATCATCATCTCATCATGATATCATCATCATCATCATCATCATCATCATCATCTCATCATAATATCATCATCTCATCATGATATCATCATCATGATATCATCTCATCATGATATCATCATCATGATATCATCATCATGATATCATCTCATCATGATATCATCATCATCATCATCATCATCTCATCATGATATCATCATCATCATCATCATCATCATCGTCATCTCATCATGATATCATCATCATCATCATCATCATCATCATCTCATCATGATATCATCATCATCATCATCATTACCGTCTCATCATGATATCATCATCATCATCATCTCATCATGATATCATCATCATCATCATCTCATCATGATATCATCATCATCATTATCATCATCATCATCATCATCATCTCATCATGATATCATCGTCATCATCATCTCATCCTGATTTCATCATCATCATCTCATCATGATATCATCATCATGATATTATCATCATCATCATCTCATCATGATATCATCATCATCATCATCTCATCATGATATCATCATCATCATCATCATCATCATCATTACCGTCTCATCATGATATCATCATCATCATCATCATCTCATCATGATATTATCATCATCTCATCATGATATCATCATGATATCATCATCATCATCTCATCATGATATCATCATCATCATCATCATCATCTTATCATCATCTCATCATGATATCATCATCATCATCATCATCATCATCTCATCATGATATCATCATCATGATATCATCATCATCATCATCATCATCACATCATTATATCATCATCATGATATCATCATCATCATCTCATCTTGATATCATCATCATGATATCATCATCATGATATCATCATCATGATATCATCATGATATCATCATCATCTCATCATGATATCATCATCATCTCATCATGATATCATCATCATCTCATCATGATATCATCATCATGATATCATCATCATGATATCATCATGATATCATCATCATCTCATCATGATATCATCATCATCTCATCATGATATCATCATTATGATATCATCATCATCATCATCATCATCATCTCATCATGATATCATCATCATCATCATCTCATCATGATATCATCATCATCATCATCATCACCATTACCGTCACATCATGATATCATCATCATCATCTCATCATCATCTCATCATGATATCATCATCATGATATCATCATCATCATCTCATCATGATATCATCATCATCATCTCATCATGATATCATCATCATCATCATCATCATCCTCATCTCATCATGATATCATCATCATCATCTCATCATGATATCATCATCATCATCATCTAATCATGATATCATCATCATCATCTCATCATGATATCATCATCATCATCATCTAATCATGATATCATCATCATCATCATCATCATCTCATCATTATATCATCATCATATCATCATCATCATCTCATCATGATATCATCATCATCATATCATCATCATCATGATATCATCATCATAATATCATCATCATCATCATGTCATCATGATAATCTCATCATGATATCATTATCATCATCATCATCATCATGATATCATTATCAGCATCATCATCATCATCATCATCATCATCATCATCATCATCTCATCATGATATCATCATCATCATCATCATCTCATCATGATATCATCATCATGATATCATCATCATCATCATTTCATCATGATATCATCATCATGATATCATTATCATCATCATCATCATCATCATCATCATCTCATCATGATATCATCATCATGATATCATCATCATCATCATTTCATCATGATATCATCATCATCATCATTTCATCATGATATCATCATCATGATATCATCTCATCATGATCTCATCATCATCTCATCATGATATCATCATCATCATCATCTCATCATGATATCATCATCTCATCATGATATCATCATCATGATATCATCTCATCATGATATCATCATCATGATATCATCATCATGATATCATCTCATCATGATATAATCATCATCATCATCATCATCATCATCTCATCATGATATCATCATCATCATCATCGTCATCTCATCATGATATCATCATCATCATCATCATCATCATCATCATCATCTCATCATGATATCATCATCATCATCATCATTACCGTCTCATCATGATATCATCATCATCATTTCATCATGATATCATCATCATCATCATCTCATCATGATATCATCATCATCATCATCATCATCATCTCATCATGATATCATCATCATCATCATCATCTCATCATGATATCATCATCATGATATTATCATCATCATCATCTCATCATGATATCATCATCATCATCATCTCATCATGATATCATCATCATCATCATCATCATCATCATCATCATCATTACCGTCTCATCATGATATCATCATCATCATCATCATCATCATCATCATCATCTCATCATGATATTATCATCATCTCATCATGATATCATCATGATCATCATCATCATCATCATCATCTCATCATGATATCATCATCATCATCATCTCATCATCATCTCATCATGATATCATCATCATGATATCATCATCTCATCATGATATCATCATCATCTCATCATGATATCATCATCATCATCTCATCATCATCTCATCATGATATCATCATCATGATATCATCATCATCACCATCATCATCATCTCATCATGATATCATCATCATGATATCATCATCATCATCATCTCATCATGATATCATCATCATGATATCATCATCATCATCTCATCATGATATCATCATCATCATCATCATCATCTCATCATGATATCATCATCATCATTACCGTCTCATCATGATATCATCATCATCTCCTCAAGATATCATCATCATCATCATCATCATCATCTCATCATGATATCATCATCATCATCTCATCATGATATCATCATCATCTCATCATGATATCATCATCATCTCATCATGATATCATCATCATCTCATCATGATATCATCATCATCATCATCATCATCATCTCATCATGATATCATCATCATGATATCATCATCATCATCTCATCATTATATCATCATCATGATATCATCATCATCTCATCATGATATCATCATCATCTCATCATGATATCATCATCATGATATCATCATGATATCATCATCATCTCATTATGATATCATCATCATCTCATCATGATATCATCATTATGATATCATCATCATCATCATCATCATCATCATCTCATCATGATATCATCATCATCATCATCTCATCATGATATCATCATCATCATCATCACCATTACCGTCTCATCATGATATCATCATCATCATCTCATCATCATCTCATCATGATATCATCATCATGATATCATCATCATCATCTCATCATGATATCATCATCATGATATCATCATCATCATCATCTCATCATGATATCATCATCATCATCATCATCTCATCATGATATCATCATCATCTAATCATGATATCATCATCATCATCATCATCATCATCATCTCATCATGATATCATCATCATATCATCATCATCATCTCATCATGATATCATCATCATATCATCATCATCATCTCATCATGATATCATCATCATAATATCATCATCATCATCTCATCATGATATCATCATCATGATATCATCATCATCATTTCATCATGATATCATCATCATGATATCAATATCATCATCATCATCATCTCATCATGATATCATCATCATCATCATCATCATCTCATCATGATATCATCATCATGATATCATCATCTCATCATGATATCATCATCATGATATCATCTCATCATGATATCATCATCATCTCATCATGATATCATCATCATCATCATCTCATCATGATATCATCATCTCATCATGATATCATCATCATGATATCATCTCATCATGATATCATCATCATGATCATCATCATCATCATCATCATCATCATCATCATCTCATCATGATATCATCATCATCATCATCTTATCATCATCTCATCATGATATCATCATCATGATATCATCATCATCATCATCTCATCATGATATCATCATCATCTCATCATGATATCATCATCATCATCTCATCATCATCATCTCATCATGATATCATCATCATGATATCATCATCATGATATCATCATGATATCATCATGATATCATCATCATGATATCATCATCATCATCATCTCATCATGATATCATCATCATGATATCATCATCATCTCATCATGATATCATCATCATCATCATCATCTCATCATGATATCATCATCATCATTACCGTCTCATCATGATATCATCATCATCTCCTCAAGATATCATCATCATCATCATCATCATCATCATCATCTCATCATGATATCATCATCATCATCTCATCATGATATCATCATCATCTCATCATGATATCATCATCATCTCATCATGATATCATCATCATCATCATCATCATCATCATCTCATCATGATATCATCATCATGATATCATCATCATCATCTCATCATTATATCATCATCATGATATCATCATCATCTCATCATGATATCATCATCATCTCATCATGATATCATCATCATGATATCATCATGATATCATCATCATCTCATTATGATATCATCATCATCTCATCATGATATCATCGTTATGATATCATCATCATCATCATCATCATCATCATCTCATCATGATATCATCATCATCATCATCTCATCATGATATCATCATCATCATCATCATCATCACCATTACCGTCTCATCATGATATCATCATCATCATCTCATCATCATCTCATCATGATATCATCATCATGATATCATCATCATCATCTCATCATGATATCATCATCATGATATCATCATCATCATCATCTCATCATGATATCATCATCATCATCATCATCATCATCTCATCATGATATCATCATCATCATCTCATCATGATATCATCATCATCATCTCATCATGATATCATCATCATCTAATCATGATATCATCATCATCATCATCATCTCATCATGATATCATCATGATATCATCATCATCATCTCATCATGATATCATCATCATATCATCATCATCATCATCTCATCATGATATCATCATCATAATATCATCATCATCATCATCTCATCATGATATCATCATCATGATATCATCATCATCATTTCATCATGATATCATCATCATGATATCATTATCATCATCATCATCATCATCATCTCATCATGATATCATCATCATCATCATCATCATCTCATCATGATATCATCATCATGATATCATCATCTCATCATGATATCATCATCATGATATCATCTCATCATGATATCATCATCATCTCATCATGATATCATCATCATCATCATCATCTCATCATGATATCATCATCTCATCATGATATCATCATCATGATATCATCTCATCATGATATCATCATCATGATATCATCATCATGATATCATCATCATGATATCATCATCATCATCTCATCATGATATCATCATCATCATCGTCATCTCATCATGATATCATCATCATCATCATCATCATCGTCATCTCATCATGATATCATCATCATCATCATCTCATCATGATATCATCATCATCATCTCATCATGATATCATCATCATCATCTCATCATGATATCATCATCATCTCATCATGATATCATCATCATCATCATCATCTCATCATGATATCATCATCATATCATCATCATCTCATCATGATATCATCATCATATCATCATCATCATCTCATCATGATATCATCATCATAATATCATCATCATCATCTCATCATGATATCATCATCATGATATCATCATCATCATTTCATCATGATATCATCATCATGATATCATTATCATCATCATCATCATCATCATCATCATCTCATCATGATATTATCATCATCATCATCATCATCTCATCATGATATCATCATCATGATATCATCATCTCATCATGATATCATCATCATGATATCATCTCATCATGATATCATCATCATCTCATCATGATATCATCATCATCTCATCATGATATCATCATCTCATCATGATATCATCATCATGATATCATCTCATCATGATATCATCATCATGATCATCATCATCATCATCATCTCATCATGATATCATCATCATCATCATCTCATCATCATCTCATCATGATATCATCATCATGATATCATCATCATCATCATCATCTCATCATGATATCATCATCATCTCATCATGATATCATCATCATCATCTCATCATCATCTCATCATGATATCATCATCATCTCATCATGATATCATCGTTATGATATCATCATCATCATCATCATCATCATCATCATCTCATCATGATATCATCATCATCATCATCTCATCATGATATCATCATCATCTCATCATGATATCATCATCATCATCATCATCATCATCTCATCATGATATCATCATCATATCATCATCATCATCTCATCATGATATCATCATCATATCATCATCATCATCTCATCATGATATCATCATCATAATATCATCATCATCATCTCATCATGATATCATCATCATGATATCATCATCATCATTTCATCATGATATCATCATCATGATATCATTATCATCATCATCATCATCATCATCATCATCTCATCATGATATCATCATCATCATCATCATCATCTCATCATGATATCATCATCATGATATCATCATCTCATCATGATATCATCATCATGATATCATCATCATGATTTCATCTCATCATGATATCATCATCATCTCATCATGATATCATCATCATCATCATCTCATCATGATATCATCATGATATCATCATCATGATATCATCTCATCATGATATCATCATCATGATCATCATCATCATCATCATCATCTCATCATGATATCATCATCATCATCATCTCATCATCATCTCATCATGATATCATCATCATGATATCATCATCATCATCATCATCTCATCATGATATCATCATCATCTCATCATGATATAATCATCATCATCTCATCATCATCTCATCATGATATCATCATCATCTCATCATGATATCATCGTTATGATATCATCATCATCATCATCATCATCATCATCATCATCTCATCATGATATCATCATCATCATCATCTCATCATGATATCATCATCATCATCATCACCATTACCGTCTCATCATGATATCATCATCATCATCTCATCATCATCTCATCATGATATCATCATCATGATATCATCATCATCATCTCATCATGATATCATCATCATGATATCATCATCATCATCATCTCATCATGATATCATCATCATCATCTCATCATGATATCATCTTCATCATCTCATCATGATATCATCATCATCATCTCATCATGATATCATCATCATCTAATCATGATATCATCATCATCATCATCATCATCATCATCTCATCATGATATCATCATCATATCATCATCATCATCATCTCATCATGATATCATCATCATAATATCATCATCATCATCATCTCATCATGATATCATCATCATGATATCATCATCATCATTTCATCATGATATCATCATCATGATATCATTATCAGACAGAAAGGATAAATCTTGGCGCTTTAAACTGCAACAAAGCAGCACCAATCTATGTGTTCCTCTGAAGACACACGTGCAAAAAACAAAACATATAACCCAAACAAATCGGTGTGATTGGTGCGCTAAGTAAAATCCACCAGACAGTGTATAAAATTATATAGGAGAAAATGTAATATTTGCCTGAAAAAACTGTTGGTTCAGTGCAGTATAATGGAGGTCTTCAGTGTCTCCCAATATATATATAAGGGGACAGAAAAAGACAAATAGACATAGTGTAATACAGTAAATGTAAACAGTGCTGTTGCAGTGTGGGTAATTGCACTCACAAACAGTGTAGAAAAAGATGGCTCATCTATCTCTTGTAGAGATATCTCCTCTCTTCTCAATCTCACGTTCCCAGGCAATGAAACAAGATGAAGAGATGGTATATTAGATAGTAAAAGGTAGAAATTTAATAAAATATAATAGCATCTTACATATATAGTTGTAGATGTCAGATGTTCCTTCTGTGCCAGCAAAAAATCCAAATGGGGGACAAAATCCAAAAGACCAGTCCAACAAAAGGCAGATCCAGAAGGAGTTTACAAATTGACAATATAAAATCGAAAAATGGCAGTATAGGTAGGCACGCTACGCGTTTCGCCGCTATTTGGGCTTCCTCCTGGCGTGTGCCTACCATACTGCTCTTAGGTCCTTTTAAATGCTGTGATCTTCGCGCGTGTGTGCACTTCCGGGTTCCTCCTGTGGTGACGTCATCGCGACTCCGTCGCCTCATGTGGTTTAGTTGTTCTCGCGAGACTTGCTTTACTGAGATCTGTCTAACTTCGCAATTCTTACGAAGTTTAGCAGCTCAGTAGGAATAATGCACCATGGGGGATATGAGAACAAAGGACAATGTTTTAGCAAATGTATCCCGGCAGCAACTCTGTATTATATTACAATTTGATGGTAGCGATGTCTAACATTCATATATGCTTGTATATGTTTAAGAAAGGAACTAGTGTGTTCCAAAGAATAGGGCAAATGCTAGTGAAAAATATGTGTATATATCTGTATATAGAAAAATGTTTATATTTTAATAAAAAACGTTTGTATGTTAAAAAGTGTTTTTTTATTTTTAAATTTTTTAAAAAAACAGACATAAACAAACATATATGATATTATATTATTGCACACACTAAGTACATATAAAAAACGTATATAAAAAACCTGTTTAGGCTTATATGCTTACAAAAAAGTCCAGAAATATATAAACAAATGTATAAAAAAATTTTTTCTATAAAAAATTCTTCCATGTCTGAGAAGTATACATATACATATATCCTGGCATATAGGAAAAATAAATAAAACTAATCATAAAAGGATTTCCTATAGAAAATTAAACAGAAACATAAAAAGGGGCTTCATACAACACTCTCTCTCCAAACATTTTTTGGAGAAACATAACAAAGACCCAAGAGGTATGAAATTTTGGGCAATAGATAAAGTGCAAAGATATTGGAGAGGCGGAGATAATATAAAAGAAATGGGGAAAAGTGAAATGAGATGGGTATTTGAAGTAGACACCCTGCAACCTAGGGGCCACAATGCAGAATTTGATTTGTTTAATTTTCTATAGGAAATCCTTTTATGATTAGTTTTATTTATTTTTCCTATATGCCAGGATATATGTATATGTATACTTCTCAGACATGGAAGAATTTTTTATAGAAAAAATTTTTTTATACATTTGTTTATATATTTCTGGACTTTTTTGTAAGCATATAAGCCTAAACAGGTTTTTTATATACGTTTTTTATATGTACTTAGTGTGTGCAATAATATAATATCATATATGTTTGTTTATGTCTGTTTTTTTAAAAAATTTAAAAATAAAAAAACACTTTTTAACATACAAACGTTTTTTATTAAAATATAAACATTTTTCTATATACAGATATATACACATATTTTTCACTAGCATTTGCCCTATTCTTTGGAACACACTAGTTCCTTTCTTAAACATATACAAGCATATATGAATGTTAGACATCGCTACCATCAAATTGTAATATAATACAGAGTTGCTGCCGGGATACATTTGCTAAAACATTGTCCTTTGTTCTCATATCCCCCATGGTGCATTATTCCTACTGAGCTGCTAAACTTCGTAAGAATTGCGAAGTTAGACAGATCTCAGTAAAGCAAGTCTCGCGAGAACAACTAAACCACATGAGGCGACGGAGTCGCGATGACGTCACCACAGGAGGAACCCGGAAGTGCACACACGCGCAAAGATCACAGCATTTAAAAGGACCTAAGAGCAGTATGGTAGGCACACGCCAGGAGGAAGCCCAAATAGCGGCGAAACGCGTAGCGTGCCTACCTATACTGCCATTTTTCGATTTTATATTGTCAATTTGTAAACTCCTTCTGGATCTGCCTTTTGTTGGACTGGTCTTTTGGATTTTGTCCCCCATTTGGATTTTTTGCTGGCACAGAAGGAACATCTGACATCTACAACTATATATGTAAGATGCTATTATATTTTATTAAATTTCTACCTTTTACTATCTAATATACCATCTCTTCATCTTGTTTCATTGCCTGGGAACGTGAGATTGAGAAGAGAGGAGATATCTCTACAAGAGATAGATGAGCCATCTTTTTCTACACTGTTTGTGAGTGCAATTACCCACACTGCAACAGCACTGTTTACATTTACTGTATTACACTATGTCTATTTGTCTTTTTCTGTCCCCTTATATATATATTGGGAGACACTGAAGACCTCCATTATACTGCACTGAACCAACAGTTTTTTCAGGCAAATATTACATTTTCTCCTATATAATTTTATACACTGTCTGGTGGATTTTACTTAGCGCACCAATCACACCGATTTGTTTGGGTTATATGTTATGATATCATTATCATCATCATCATCATCATCTCATCATGATATCATCATCATCATCATCATCATCATCATCTCATCATGATATCATCATCATGATATCATCATCTCATCATGATATCATCATCATGATATCATCTCATCATGATATCATCATCATCTCATCATGATATCATCATCATCATCATCTCATCATGATATCATAATCTCATCATGATATCATCATCATGATATCATCTCATCATGATATCATCATCATGATATCATCATCATGATATCATCATCTCATCATGATATCATCATCATCATCGTCATCTCATCATGATATCATCATCATCATCATCATCATCGTCATCTCATCATGATATCATCATCATCATCATCATCATCATCATCATCTCATCATGATATCATCATCATCATCATCATCTCATCATGATATCATCATCATCATCATCATCATCATCATCATCTCATCATGATATCATCATCATCATTATCATCATTACCGTCTCATCATGATATCATCATCATTATCATCTCATCATGATATCATCATCATCATCATCATCATTACTGTCTCATCATGATATCATCATCATCTCATCATGATATCATCATCATCATCATCATCATCTCATCATGATATCATCATCATCATCATTACCGTCTCATCATGATATCATCATCATCATCTCATCATGATATCATCATCAACATCATCTCATCATGATATCATCATCATCATCATCATCTCATCATGATATCATCATCATCATCATCTCATCATGATATCATCATGATATCATCATCATGATATCATCTCATCATGATATCATCATCATGATCATCATCATCATCATCATCATCTCATCATGATATCATCATCATCATCATCTCATCATCATCTCATCATGATATCATCATCATGATATCATCATCATCATCATCATCTCATCATGATATCATCATCATCTCATCATGATATCATCATCATCATCTCATCATCATCTCATCATGATATCATCATCATCTCATCATGATATCATCGTTATGATATCATCATCATCATCATCATCATCATCATCATCATCATCATCTCATCATGATATCATCATCATCATCATCTCATCATGATATCATCATCATCATCATCACCATTACCGTCTCATCATGATATCATCATCATCATCTCATCATCATCTCATCATGATATCATCATCATGATATCATCATCATCATCTCATCATGATATCATCATCATGATATCATCATCATCTCATCATGATATCATCATCATGATATCATCATCATCATCTCATCATGATATCATCATCATGATATCATCATCATCATCATCTCATCATGATATCATCATCATCATCATCATCTCATCATGATATCATCTTCATCATCTCATCATGATATCATCATCATCATCTCATCATGATATCATCATCATCTAATCATGATATCATCATCATCATCATCATCATCATCATCTCATCATGATATCATCATCATATCATCATCATCATCATCTCATCATGATATCATCATCATAATATCATCATCATCATCATCTCATCATGATATCATCATCATGATATCATCATCATCATTTCATCATGATATCATCATCATGATATCATTATCATCATCATCATCATCATCTCATCATGATATCATCATCATCATCATCATCATCATCTCATCATGATATCATCATCATGATATCATCATCTCATCATGATATCATCATCATGATATCATCTCATCATGATATCATCATCATCTCATCATGATATCATCATCATCATCATCATCTCATCATGATATCATAATCTCATCATGATATCATCATCATGATATCATCTCATCATGATATCATCATCATGATATCATCATCATGATATCATCATCATCATCTCATCATGATATCATCATCATCATCGTCATCTCATCATGATATCATCATCATCATCATCATCATCGTCATCTCATCATGATATCATCATCATCATCATCATCATCATCATCTCATCATGATATCATCATCATCATCATCATCTCATCATGATATCATCATCATCATCATCATCATCATCATCTCATCATGATATCATCATCATCATTATCATCATTACCGTCTCATCATGATATCATCATCATTATCATCTCATCATGATATCATCATCATCATCATCATCATTACTGTCTCATCATGATATCATCATCATCTCATCATGATATCATCATCATCATCATCATCATCATCTCATCATGATATCATCATCATCATCATTACCGTCTCATCATGATATCATCATCATCATCTCATCATGATATCATCATCAACATCATCTCATCATGATATCATCATCATCATCATCATCTCATCATGATATCATCATCATCATCTCATCATGATATCATCATCATGATATCATCATCATCATCAACATCATCATCTCATCATGATATCATCATCATCATCATCATCTCATCATGATATCATCATCATCATCATTACCGTCTCATCATGATATCATCATCATCATCATCTCATCATGATATTATCATCATCTCATCATGATATTATCATCATCTCATCATGATATCATCATCATCTCATCATCATCTCATCATGATATCATCATCATGATATCATCATCATCATCATCATCATCATCTCATCATGATATCATCATCATCATCTCATCATGATATCATCATCATCATCTCATCATGATATCATCATCATGATATTATCATCATCATCATCTCATCATGATATCATCATCATGATATCATCATCATCATCTCATCATGATATCATCATCATCATCATCTCATCATGATATCATCATCATCATTACCGTCTCATCATGATATCATCATCATCTCCTCATGATATCATCATCATCATCATCATCATCATCATCTCATCATGATATCATCATCATCATCATCATCATCTCATCATGATATCATCATCATCTCATCATGATATCATCATCATGATATCATCATCATCATCTCATCATGATATCATCATCATGATATCATCATCATGATATCATCATCATGATATCATCATCATGATATCATCATGATATCATCATCTTATCATGATATCATCATTATGATATCATCATTATGATATCATCATCATCATCATCTCATCATCATCATTACCGTCTCATCATGATATCATCATCATCATCATCATCTCATCATGATATCATCATCATCATCATCATCATCATCTCATCATAATATCATCATCTCATCATGATATCATCATCATGATATCATCTCATCATGATATCATCATCATGATATCATCATCATGATATCATCTCATCATGATATCATCATCATCATCATCATCTCATCATGATATCATCATCATCATCATCGTCATCTCATCATGATATCATCATCATCATCATCATCATCATCATCATCATCTCATCATGATATCATCATCATCATCATCATGATATCATCATCATCATCATCATCATCTCATCATGATATCATCATCATCATCTCATCATGATATCATCATCATGATATTATCATCATCATCATCTCATCATGATATCATCATCATGATATCATCATCATCATCTCATCATGATATCATCATCATCATCATCTCATCATGATATCATCATCATCATTACCGTCTCATCATGATATCATCATCATCTCCTCATGATATCATCATCATCATCATCATCATCTCATCATGATATCATCATCATCATCATCATCATCATCATCATCTCATCATGATATCATCATCATCTCATCATGATATCATCATCATGATATCATCATCATCATCTCATCATGATATCATCATCATGATATCATCATCATGATATCATCATCATGATATCATCATGATATCATCAACATCATCTTATCATGATATCATCATTATGATATCATCATTATGATATCATCATCATCATCATCTCATCATCATCATCATCATTACCGTCTCATCATGATATCATCATCATCATCATCTCATCATGATATCATCATCATCATCATCATCATCATCTCATCATAATATCATCATCTCATCATGATATCATCATCATGATATCATCTCATCATGATATCATCATCATGATATCATCATCATGATATAATCTCATCATGATATCATCATCATCATCTCATCATGATATCATCATCATCATCATCATCATCATCGTCATCTCATCATGATATCATCATCATCATCATCATCATCATCATCATCATCTCATCATGATATCATCATCATCATCATCTCATCATGATATCATCATCATCATCATCATCATCATCATCATCATCATCATCATCATCATCATCTCATCATGATATCATCATCATCATGATATCATCATCATCATCTCATCATGATATCATCATCATGATATTATCATCATCATCTCATCATGATATCATCATCATCATCATCTCATCATGATATCATCATCATCATCATCATCATCATCATTACCGTCTCATCATGATATCATCATCATCATCATCATCATCTCATCATGATATTATCATCATCTCATCATGATATCATCATGATATCATCATCATCATCTCATCATGATATCATCATCATCATCATCATCTCATCATCATCTCATCATGATATCATCATCATCATCATCATCATCATCATCATCATCATCTCATCATGATATCATCATCATGATATCATCATCATCATCATCATCATCATCATCATCACATCATTATATCATCATCATGATATCATCATCATCATCTCATCATGATATCATCATCTCATCATGATATCATCATCATGATATCATCATAATGATATCATCATCATGATATCATCATGATATCATCATCATCTCATCATGATATCATCATCATCTCATCATGATATCATCATTATGATATCATCATCATCATCATCATCATCTCATCATGATATCATCATCACCATCATCTCATCATGATATCATCATCATCATCATCATCACCATTACCGTCACATCATGATATCATCATCATCATCTCATCATGATATCATCATCATGATATCATCATCATCATCTCATCATGATATCATCATCATGATATCATCATCATCATCTCATTATGATATCATCATCATCATCATCATCATCATCATCATCATCATCATCATCATCATCCTCATCTCATCATGATATCATCATCATCATCTCATCATGATATCATCATCATCATCATCTAATCATGATATCATCATCATCATCATCATCTCATCATTATATCATCATCATATCATCATCATCATCATCATCATCATCTCATCATGATATCATCATCATATCATCATCATCTCATCATGATATCATCATCATAATATCATCATCATCATCATCTCATCATGATATCATCATCATGATATCATCATCATCATCATCATTTCATCATGATATCATCATCATGATATCATTATCATCATCATCATCATGATATCATTATCAGCATCATCATCATCATCATCATCATCATCATCATCATCTCATCATGATATCATCATCATCATCATCTCATCATGATATCATCATCATGATATCATCATCATCATCATCATCATCATTTCATCATGATATCATCATCATGATATCATTATCATCATCATCATCATGATATCATTATCATCATCATCATCATCATCTCATCATGATATCATCATCATCATCATCTCATCATGATATCATCATCATGATATCATCATCATCATCATTTCATCATGATATCATCATCATGATATCATTATCATCATCATCATCATCATCATCATCATCATCATCATCTCATCATGATATCATCATCATCATCATGATATCATCATCATGATATCATTATCATCATCATGATATCATTATCATCATCATCATCATCATCTCATCATGATATCATCATCATCATCATCATCATCATCATCATCTCATCATGATATCATCATCATGATATCATCATCTCATCATGATATCATCATCATGATATCATCTCATCATGATCTCATCATCATCATCATCTCATCATGATATCATCATCATCATCATCATCATCATCTCATCATGATATCATCATCTCATCATGATATCATCATCATGATATCATCTCATCATGATATCATCATCATGATATCATCATCATGATATCATCTCATCATGATATAATCATCATCATCATCATCATCATCTCATCATGATATCATCATCATCATCATCATCGTCATCTCATCATGATATCATCATCATCATCATCATCATCATCATCTCATCATGATATCATCATCATCATCATCATCTCATCATGATATCATCATCATCATCATTACCGTCTCATCATGATATCATCATCATCATCATCTCATCATGATATTATCATCATCTCATCATGATATCATCATCATCATCATCATCGTCATCTCATCATGATATCATCATCATCATCATCAACATCATCATCTCATCATGATATCATCATCATCATCATCATCTCATCATGATATCATCATCATCATCATTACCGTCTCATCATGATATCATCATCATCATCATCTCATCATGATATTATCATCATCTCATCATGATATTATCATCATCTCATCATGATATCATCATCATCTCATCATCATCTCATCATGATATCATCATCATGATATCATCATCATCATCATCATCATCATCTCATCATGATATCATCATCATCATCTCATCATGATATCATCATCATCATCTCATCATGATATCATCATCATGATATTATCATCATCATCATCTCATCATGATATCATCATCATGATATCATCATCATCATCTCATCATGATATCATCATCATCATCATCTCATCATGATATCATCATCATCATTACCGTCTCATCATGATATCATCATCATCTCCTCATGATATCATCATCATCATCATCATCATCATCATCTCATCATGATATCATCATCATCATCATCATCATCTCATCATGATATCATCATCATCTCATCATGATATCATCATCATGATATCATCATCATCATCTCATCATGATATCATCATCATGATATCATCATCATGATATCATCATCATGATATCATCATCATGATATCATCATGATATCATCATCTTATCATGATATCATCATTATGATATCATCATTATGATATCATCATCATCATCATCTCATCATCATCATTACCGTCTCATCATGATATCATCATCATCATCATCATCTCATCATGATATCATCATCATCATCATCATCATCATCTCATCATAATATCATCATCTCATCATGATATCATCATCATGATATCATCTCATCATGATATCATCATCATGATATCATCATCATGATATCATCTCATCATGATATCATCATCATCATCATCATCTCATCATGATATCATCATCATCATCATCGTCATCTCATCATGATATCATCATCATCATCATCATCATCATCATCATCATCTCATCATGATATCATCATCATCATCATCATGATATCATCATCATCATCATCATCATCTCATCATGATATCATCATCATCATCTCATCATGATATCATCATCATGATATTATCATCATCATCATCTCATCATGATATCATCATCATGATATCATCATCATCATCTCATCATGATATCATCATCATCATCATCTCATCATGATATCATCATCATCATTACCGTCTCATCATGATATCATCATCATCTCCTCATGATATCATCATCATCATCATCATCATCTCATCATGATATCATCATCATCATCATCATCATCATCATCATCTCATCATGATATCATCATCATCTCATCATGATATCATCATCATGATATCATCATCATCATCTCATCATGATATCATCATCATGATATCATCATCATGATATCATCATCATGATATCATCATGATATCATCAACATCATCTTATCATGATATCATCATTATGATATCATCATTATGATATCATCATCATCATCATCTCATCATCATCATCATCATTACCGTCTCATCATGATATCATCATCATCATCATCTCATCATGATATCATCATCATCATCATCATCATCATCTCATCATAATATCATCATCTCATCATGATATCATCATCATGATATCATCTCATCATGATATCATCATCATGATATCATCATCATGATATAATCTCATCATGATATCATCATCATCATCTCATCATGATATCATCATCATCATCATCATCATCATCGTCATCTCATCATGATATCATCATCATCATCATCATCATCATCATCATCATCTCATCATGATATCATCATCATCATCATCTCATCATGATATCATCATCATCATCATCATCATCATCATCATCATCATCATCATCATCATCATCTCATCATGATATCATCATCATCATGATATCATCATCATCATCTCATCATGATATCATCATCATGATATTATCATCATCATCTCATCATGATATCATCATCATCATCATCTCATCATGATATCATCATCATCATCATCATCATCATCATTACCGTCTCATCATGATATCATCATCATCATCATCATCATCTCATCATGATATTATCATCATCTCATCATGATATCATCATGATATCATCATCATCATCTCATCATGATATCATCATCATCATCATCATCTCATCATCATCTCATCATGATATCATCATCATCATCATCATCATCATCATCATCATCATCTCATCATGATATCATCATCATGATATCATCATCATCATCATCATCATCATCATCATCACATCATTATATCATCATCATGATATCATCATCATCATCTCATCATGATATCATCATCTCATCATGATATCATCATCATGATATCATCATAATGATATCATCATCATGATATCATCATGATATCATCATCATCTCATCATGATATCATCATCATCTCATCATGATATCATCATTATGATATCATCATCATCATCATCATCATCTCATCATGATATCATCATCACCATCATCTCATCATGATATCATCATCATCATCATCATCACCATTACCGTCACATCATGATATCATCATCATCATCTCATCATGATATCATCATCATGATATCATCATCATCATCTCATCATGATATCATCATCATGATATCATCATCATCATCTCATTATGATATCATCATCATCATCATCATCATCATCATCATCATCATCATCATCATCCTCATCTCATCATGATATCATCATCATCATCTCATCATGATATCATCATCATCATCATCTAATCATGATATCATCATCATCATCATCATCTCATCATTATATCATCATCATATCATCATCATCATCATCATCATCATCTCATCATGATATCATCATCATATCATCATCATCTCATCATGATATCATCATCATAATATCATCATCATCATCATCTCATCATGATATCATCATCATGATATCATCATCATCATCATCATTTCATCATGATATCATCATCATGATATCATTATCATCATCATCATCATGATATCATTATCAGCATCATCATCATCATCATCATCATCATCATCTCATCATGATATCATCATCATCATCATCTCATCATGATATCATCATCATGATATCATCATCATCATCATCATCATCATTTCATCATGATATCATCATCATGATATCATTATCATCATCATCATCATGATATCATTATCATCATCATCATCATCATCTCATCATGATATCATCATCATCATCATCTCATCATGATATCATCATCATGATATCATCATCATCATCATTTCATCATGATATCATCATCATGATATCATTATCATCATCATCATCATCATCATCATCATCATCATCATCTCATCATGATATCATCATCATCATCATGATATCATCATCATGATATCATTATCATCATCATGATATCATTATCATCATCATCATCATCATCTCATCATGATATCATCATCATCATCATCATCATCATCATCATCTCATCATGATATCATCATCATGATATCATCATCTCATCATGATATCATCATCATGATATCATCTCATCATGATCTCATCATCATCATCATCTCATCATGATATCATCATCATCATCATCATCATCATCTCATCATGATATCATCATCTCATCATGATATCATCATCATGATATCATCTCATCATGATATCATCATCATGATATCATCATCATGATATCATCTCATCATGATATAATCATCATCATCATCATCATCATCTCATCATGATATCATCATCATCATCATCATCGTCATCTCATCATGATATCATCATCATCATCATCATCATCATCATCTCATCATGATATCATCATCATCATCATCATTACCGTCTCATCATGATATCATCACCATCATCATCTCATCATGATATCATCATCATCATCATCATCTCATCATGATATCATCATCATCATCATCATCATCATCATCATCTCATCATGATATCATCATCATCATCATCATCATCATCTCATCATGATATCATCATCATCATCTCATCATGATATCATCATCATGATATTATCATCATCATCATCTCATCATGATATCATCATCATCATCATCTCATCATGATATCATCATCATCATCATCATCATCATCATCATTACCGTCTCATCATGATATCATCATCATCATCATCATCATCATCTCATCATGATATTATCATCATCTCATCATGATATCATCATGATCATCATCATCATCATCATCATCATCATCATCTCATCATGATATCATCATCATCATCATCTCATCATCATCTCATCATGATATCATCATCATCATCATCTCATCATGATATCATCATCATCTCATCATGATATCATCATCATCATCTCATCATCATCTCATCATGATATCATCATCATGATATCATCATGATATCATCATGATATCATCATCATCATCATCTCATCATGATATCATCATCATGATATCATCATCATCATCTCATCATGATATCATCATCATCATCATCATCTCATCATGATATCATCATCATCATTACCGTCTCATCATGATATCATCATCATCTCCTCAAGATACCATCATCATCATCATCATCATCATCTCATCATGATATCATCATCATCATCTCATCATGATATCATCATCATCTCATCATGATATCATCATCATCTCATCATGATATCATCATCATATCATCATCATCATCATCATCATCATCTCATCATGATATCATCATCATATCATCATCATCATCTCATCATGATATCATCATCATAATATCATCATCATCATCATCATCTCATCATGATATCATCATCATATCATCATCATCATCATCTCATCATGATATCATCATCATGATATCATCATCATCATCATCATTTCATCATGATATCATCATCATGATATCATTATCATCATCATCATCATGATATCATTATCAGCATCATCATCATCATCATCATCATCATCATCATCATCATCATCATCATCATCATCTCATCATGATATCATCATCATCATCATCATCTCATCATGATATCATCATCATGATATCATCATCATCATCATCATTTCATCATGATATCATCATCATGATATCATTATCATCATCATCATCATCATGATATCATTATCATCATCATCATCATCATCATCATCATCTCATCATGATATCATCATCATCATCTCATCATGATATCATCATCATGATATCATCATCATCATCATTTCATCATGATATCATCATCATGATATCATTATCATCATCATCATCATCATCATGATATCATTATCATCATCATCATCATCATCATCATCTCATCATGATATCATCATCATCATCTCATCATGATATCATCATCATGATATCATCATCATCATCATTTCATCATGATATCATCATCATGATATCATTATCATCATCATCATCATCATCATCATCATCATCATCATCTCATCATGATATCATCATCATCATCATCATCATCATCATCATCTCATCATGATATCATCATCATCATCATTTCATCATGATATCATCATCATGACATCATTATCATCATCATCATCATCTCATCATGATATCATCATCATCATCATCATCATCATCATCATCATCATCATCATCTCATCATGATATCATCATCATGATATCATCATCTCATCATGATATCATCATCATGATATCATCTCATCATGATCTCATCATCATCATCATCTCATCATGATATCATCATCATCATCATCATCATCATCTCATCATGATATCATCATCTCATCATGATATCATCATCATGATATCATCTCATCATGATATCATCATCATGATATCATCATCATGATATCATCTCATCATGATATAATCATCATCATCATCATCATCATCTCATCATGATATCATCATCATCATCATCATCGTCATCTCATCATGATATGATCATCATCATCATCATCATCATCATCATCTCATCATGATATCATCATCATCATCATCATTACCGTCTCATCATGATATCATCACCAACATCATCTCATCATGATATCATCATCATCATCATCTCATCATGATATCATCATCATCATCATCATCATCATCATCATCATCATCTCATCATGATATCATCATCATCATCATCATCATCATCATCATCATCATCATCTCATCATGATATCATCATCATCTCATCATGATATCATCATCATGATATTATCATCATCATCATCTCATCATGATATCATCATCATCATCATCTCATCATGATATCATCATCATCATCATCATCATCATCATCATCATCATCATTACCGTCTCATCATGATATCATCATCATCATCATCATCATCATCATCTCATCATGATATTATCATCATCTCATCATGATATCATCATGATCATCATCATCATCATCTCATCATGATATCATCATCATCATCATCTCATCATCATCTCATCATGATATCATCATCATCATCATCTCATCATGATATCATCATCATCTCATCATGATATCATCATCATCATCTCATCATCATCTCATCATGATATCATCATCATGATATCATCATGATATCATCATCATGATATCATCATGATATCATCATCATGATATCATCATCATCATCATCATCTCATCATGATATCATCATCATGATATCATCATCATCATCTCATCATGATATCATCATCATCATCATCATCATCTCATCATGATATCATCATCATCATTACCGTCTCATCATGATATCATCATCATCTCCTCAAGATACCATCATCATCATCATCATCATCATCATCATCATCTCATCATGATATCATCATCATCATCATCTCATCATGATATCATCATCATCTCATCATGATATCATCATCATCTCATCATGATATCATCATCATCTCATCATGATATCATCATCATCATCATCATCATCATCATCATCATCATCTCATCATGATATCATCATCATGATATCATCATCATCATCTCATCATTATATCATCATCATGATATCATCATCATCTCATCATGATATCATCATCATCTCATCATGATATCATCATCATGATATCATCATGATATCATCATCATCTCATCATGATATCATCATCATCTCATCATGATATCATCATCATCATCTCATCATGATATCATCATCATCATCATCATCATCATCACCATTACCGTCTCATCATGATATCATCATCATCATCTCATCATCATCTCATCATGATATCATCATCATGATATCATCATCATCATATCATCATGATATCATCATCATGATATCATCATCATCATCTCATCATGATATCATCATCATCATCATCATCATCTCATCATGATATCATCATCATCATCTCATCATGATATCATCATCATCATCTCATCATGATATCATCATCATCTAATCATGATATCATCATCATCATCATCATCATCTCATCATGATATCATCATCATATCATCATCATCATCTCATCATGATATCATCATCATATCATCATCATCATCTCATCATGATATCATCATCATAATATCATCATCATCATCATCTCATCATGATATCATCATCATGATATCATCATCATCATTTCATCATGATATCATCATCATGATATCATTATCATCATCATCATCATATCATCATATCATCATGATATCATCATCATCATCATCATCATCATCATCATCTCATCATGATATCATCATCATGATATCATCATCTCATCATGATATCATCATCATGATATCATCTCATCATGATATCATCATCATCTCATCATGATATCATCATCATCATCTCATCATGATATCATCATCTCATCATGATATCATCATCATGATATCATCTCATCATGATATCATCATCATGATATCATCATCATGATATCATCATCATCATCTCATCATGATATCATCATCATCATCATCATCATCTCATCATGATATCATCATCATCATCATCATCGTCATCTCATCATGATATCATCATCATCATCATCATCATCATCATCATCTCATCATGATATCATCATCATCATCATCATCATCTCATCATGATATCATCATCATCATCATCATCATCTCATCATGATATCATCATCATCATTATCATCATTACCGTCTCATCATGATATCATCATCATTATCATCTCATCATGATATCATCATCATCATCATCATCATTACCGTCTCATCATGATATCATCATCATCTCATCATGATATCATCATCATCATCATCTCATCATGATATCATCATCATCATCATTACCGTCTCATCATGATATCATCATCATCATCTCATCATGATATCATCATCAACATCATCTCATCATGATATCATCATCATCATCATCTCATCATGATATCATCATCATCATCTCATCATGATATCATCATCATCATCATCTCATCATGATATCATCATCATGATATCATCATCATCATCATCTCATCATGATATCATCATCATCATCATCTCATCATGATATCATCATCATCATCATCATCATTACCGTCTCATCATGATATCATCATCATCATCATCTCATCATGATATTATCATCATCTCATCATGATATTATCATCATCTCATCATGATATCATCATCATCTCATCATCATCTCATCATGATATCATCATCATGATATCATCATCATCATGTCATCATGATATTATCATCATCTCATCATGATATCATCATCATCTCATCATCATCTCATCATGATATCATCATCATGATATCATCATCATCATCATCATCATCATCTCATCATGATATCATCATCATGATATCATCATCATCATCTCATCATGATATCATCATCATCATCATCATCATCATCATCATCTCATCATGATATCATCATCATCATCATCATCGTCATCTCATCATGATATCATCATCATCATCATCATCATCATCATCTCATCATGATATCATCATCATCATCATCATCATCTCATCATGATATCATCATCATCATCATCATCATCTCATCATGATATCATCATCATCATTATCATCATTACCGTCTCATCATGATATCATCATCATTATCATCTCATCATGATATCATCATCATCATCATCATCATTACCGTCTCATCATGATATCATCATCATCTCATCATGATATCATCATCATCATCATCATCATCTCATCATGATATCATCATCATCATCATTACCGTCTCATCATGATATCATCATCATCATCTCATCATGATATCATCATCAACATCATCTCATCATGATATCATCATCATCATCATCTCATCATGATATCATCATCATCATCTCATCATGATATCATCATCATCATCATCTCATCATGATATCATCATCATGATATCATCATCATCATCATCTCATCATGATATCATCATCATCATCATCTCATCATGATATCATCATCATCATCATCATCATTACCGTCTCATCATGATATCATCATCATCATCATCATCTCATCATGATATTATCATCATCTCATCATGATATTATCATCATCTCATCATGATATCATCATCATCTCATCATCATCTCATCATGATATCATCATCATGATATCATCATCATCATGTCATCATGATATTATCTTCATCTCATCATGATATCATCATCATCTCATCATCATCTCATCATGATATCATCATCATGATATCATCATCATCATCATCATCATCTCATCATGATATCATCATCATGATATCATCATCATCATCATCATCATCATCATCATCACATCATTATATCATCATCATGATATCATCATCATCATCTCATCATGATATCATCATCTCATCATGATATCATCATCATGATATCATCATAATGATATCATCATCATGATATCATCATGATATCATCATCATCTCATCATGATATCATCATCATCTCATCATGATATCATCATTATGATATCATCATCATCATCATCATCATCTCATCATGATATCATCATCACCATCATCTCATCATGATATCATCATCATCATCATCATCACCATTACCGTCACATCATGATATCATCATCATCATCTCATCATGATATCATCATCATGATATCATCATCATCATCTCATCATGATATCATCATCATGATATCATCATCATCATCTCATTATGATATCATCATCATCATCATCATCATCATCATCATCATCATCATCATCATCATCCTCATCTCATCATGATATCATCATCATCATCTCATCATGATATCATCATCATCATCATCTAATCATGATATCATCATCATCATCATCATCTCATCATTATATCATCATCATATCATCATCATCATCATCATCATCATCTCATCATGATATCATCATCATATCATCATCATCTCATCATGATATCATCATCATAATATCATCATCATCATCATCTCATCATGATATCATCATCATGATATCATCATCATCATCATCATTTCATCATGATATCATCATCATGATATCATTATCATCATCATCATCATGATATCATTATCAGCATCATCATCATCATCATCATCATCATCATCATCATCTCATCATGATATCATCATCATCATCATCTCATCATGATATCATCATCATGATATCATCATCATCATCATCATCATCATTTCATCATGATATCATCATCATGATATCATTATCATCATCATCATCATGATATCATTATCATCATCATCATCATCATCTCATCATGATATCATCATCATCATCATCTCATCATGATATCATCATCATGATATCATCATCATCATCATTTCATCATGATATCATCATCATGATATCATTATCATCATCATCATCATCATCATCATCATCATCATCATCATCTCATCATGATATCATCATCATCATCATGATATCATCATCATGATATCATTATCATCATCATGATATCATTATCATCATCATCATCATCATCTCATCATGATATCATCATCATCATCATCATCATCATCATCATCTCATCATGATATCATCATCATGATATCATCATCTCATCATGATATCATCATCATGATATCATCTCATCATGATCTCATCATCATCATCATCTCATCATGATATCATCATCATCATCATCATCATCATCTCATCATGATATCATCATCTCATCATGATATCATCATCATGATATCATCTCATCATGATATCATCATCATGATATCATCATCATGATATCATCTCATCATGATATAATCATCATCATCATCATCATCATCTCATCATGATATCATCATCATCATCATCATCGTCATCTCATCATGATATCATCATCATCATCATCATCATCATCATCTCATCATGATATCATCATCATCATCATCATTACCGTCTCATCATGATATCATCACCATCATCATCTCATCATGATATCATCATCATCATCATCATCTCATCATGATATCATCATCATCATCATCATCATCATCATCATCTCATCATGATATCATCATCATCATCATCATCATCATCTCATCATGATATCATCATCATCATCTCATCATGATATCATCATCATGATATTATCATCATCATCATCTCATCATGATATCATCATCATCATCATCTCATCATGATATCATCATCATCATCATCATCATCATCATCATTACCGTCTCATCATGATATCATCATCATCATCATCATCATCATCTCATCATGATATTATCATCATCTCATCATGATATCATCATGATCATCATCATCATCATCATCATCATCATCATCTCATCATGATATCATCATCATCATCATCTCATCATCATCTCATCATGATATCATCATCATCATCATCTCATCATGATATCATCATCATCTCATCATGATATCATCATCATCATCTCATCATCATCTCATCATGATATCATCATCATGATATCATCATGATATCATCATGATATCATCATCATCATCATCTCATCATGATATCATCATCATGATATCATCATCATCATCTCATCATGATATCATCATCATCATCATCTCATCATGATATCATCATCATCATTACCGTCTCATCATGATATCATCATCATCTCCTCAAGATACCATCATCATCATCATCATCATCATCTCATCATGATATCATCATCATCATCTCATCATGATATCATCATCATCTCATCATGATATCATCATCATCTCATCATGATATCATCATCATATCATCATCATCATCATCATCATCATCTCATCATGATATCATCATCATATCATCATCATCATCTCATCATGATATCATCATCATAATATCATCATCATCATCATCATCTCATCATGATATCATCATCATATCATCATCATCATCATCTCATCATGATATCATCATCATGATATCATCATCATCATCATCATTTCATCATGATATCATCATCATGATATCATTATCATCATCATCATCATGATATCATTATCAGCATCATCATCATCATCATCATCATCATCATCATCATCATCATCATCATCATCATCATCTCATCATGATATCATCATCATCATCATCATCTCATCATGATATCATCATCATGATATCATCATCATCATCATCATTTCATCATGATATCATCATCATGATATCATTATCATCATCATCATCATCATGATATCATTATCATCATCATCATCATCATCATCATCATCTCATCATGATATCATCATCATCATCTCATCATGATATCATCATCATGATATCATCATCATCATCATTTCATCATGATATCATCATCATGATATCATTATCATCATCATCATCATCATCATGATATCATTATCATCATCATCATCATCATCATCATCTCATCATGATATCATCATCATCATCTCATCATGATATCATCATCATGATATCATCATCATCATCATTTCATCATGATATCATCATCATGATATCATCATCATCATCATTTCATCATGATATCATCATCATGATATCATTATCATCATCATCATCATCATCATCATCATCATCATCATCTCATCATGATATCATCATCATCATCATCATCATCATCATCATCTCATCATGATATCATCATCATCATCATTTCATCATGATATCATCATCATGACATCATTATCATCATCATCATCATCTCATCATGATATCATCATCATCATCATCATCATCATCATCATCATCATCATCATCTCATCATGATATCATCATCATGATATCATCATCTCATCATGATATCATCATCATGATATCATCTCATCATGATCTCATCATCATCATCATCTCATCATGATATCATCATCATCATCATCATCATCATCTCATCATGATATCATCATCTCATCATGATATCATCATCATGATATCATCTCATCATGATATCATCATCATGATATCATCATCATGATATCATCTCATCATGATATAATCATCATCATCATCATCATCATCTCATCATGATATCATCATCATCATCATCATCGTCATCTCATCATGATATGATCATCATCATCATCATCATCATCATCATCTCATCATGATATCATCATCATCATCATCATTACCGTCTCATCATGATATCATCACCAACATCATCTCATCATGATATCATCATCATCATCATCTCATCATGATATCATCATCATCATCATCATCATCATCATCATCATCATCTCATCATGATATCATCATCATCATCATCATCATCATCATCATCATCATCATCTCATCATGATATCATCATCATCTCATCATGATATCATCATCATGATATTATCATCATCATCATCTCATCATGATATCATCATCATCATCATCTCATCATGATATCATCATCATCATCATCATCATCATCATCATCATCATCATTACCGTCTCATCATGATATCATCATCATCATCATCATCATCATCATCTCATCATGATATTATCATCATCTCATCATGATATCATCATGATCATCATCATCATCATCTCATCATGATATCATCATCATCATCATCTCATCATCATCTCATCATGATATCATCATCATCATCATCTCATCATGATATCATCATCATCTCATCATGATATCATCATCATCATCTCATCATCATCTCATCATGATATCATCATCATGATATCATCATGATATCATCATCATGATATCATCATGATATCATCATCATGATATCATCATCATCATCATCATCTCATCATGATATCATCATCATGATATCATCATCATCATCTCATCATGATATCATCATCATCATCATCATCATCTCATCATGATATCATCATCATCATTACCGTCTCATCATGATATCATCATCATCTCCTCAAGATACCATCATCATCATCATCATCATCATCATCATCATCTCATCATGATATCATCATCATCATCATCTCATCATGATATCATCATCATCTCATCATGATATCATCATCATCTCATCATGATATCATCATCATCTCATCATGATATCATCATCATCATCATCATCATCATCATCATCATCATCTCATCATGATATCATCATCATGATATCATCATCATCATCTCATCATTATATCATCATCATGATATCATCATCATCTCATCATGATATCATCATCATCTCATCATGATATCATCATCATGATATCATCATGATATCATCATCATCTCATCATGATATCATCATCATCTCATCATGATATCATCATCATCATCTCATCATGATATCATCATCATCATCATCATCATCATCACCATTACCGTCTCATCATGATATCATCATCATCATCTCATCATCATCTCATCATGATATCATCATCATGATATCATCATCATCATATCATCATGATATCATCATCATGATATCATCATCATCATCTCATCATGATATCATCATCATCATCATCATCATCTCATCATGATATCATCATCATCATCTCATCATGATATCATCATCATCATCTCATCATGATATCATCATCATCTAATCATGATATCATCATCATCATCATCATCATCTCATCATGATATCATCATCATATCATCATCATCATCTCATCATGATATCATCATCATATCATCATCATCATCTCATCATGATATCATCATCATAATATCATCATCATCATCATCTCATCATGATATCATCATCATGATATCATCATCATCATTTCATCATGATATCATCATCATGATATCATTATCATCATCATCATCATATCATCATATCATCATGATATCATCATCATCATCATCATCATCATCATCATCTCATCATGATATCATCATCATGATATCATCATCTCATCATGATATCATCATCATGATATCATCTCATCATGATATCATCATCATCTCATCATGATATCATCATCATCATCTCATCATGATATCATCATCTCATCATGATATCATCATCATGATATCATCTCATCATGATATCATCATCATGATATCATCATCATGATATCATCATCATCATCTCATCATGATATCATCATCATCATCATCATCATCTCATCATGATATCATCATCATCATCATCATCGTCATCTCATCATGATATCATCATCATCATCATCATCATCATCATCATCTCATCATGATATCATCATCATCATCATCATCATCTCATCATGATATCATCATCATCATCATCATCATCTCATCATGATATCATCATCATCATTATCATCATTACCGTCTCATCATGATATCATCATCATTATCATCTCATCATGATATCATCATCATCATCATCATCATTACCGTCTCATCATGATATCATCATCATCTCATCATGATATCATCATCATCATCATCTCATCATGATATCATCATCATCATCATTACCGTCTCATCATGATATCATCATCATCATCTCATCATGATATCATCATCAACATCATCTCATCATGATATCATCATCATCATCATCTCATCATGATATCATCATCATCATCTCATCATGATATCATCATCATCATCATCTCATCATGATATCATCATCATGATATCATCATCATCATCATCTCATCATGATATCATCATCATCATCATCTCATCATGATATCATCATCATCATCATCATCATTACCGTCTCATCATGATATCATCATCATCATCATCTCATCATGATATTATCATCATCTCATCATGATATTATCATCATCTCATCATGATATCATCATCATCTCATCATCATCTCATCATGATATCATCATCATGATATCATCATCATCATGTCATCATGATATTATCATCATCTCATCATGATATCATCATCATCTCATCATCATCTCATCATGATATCATCATCATGATATCATCATCATCATCATCATCATCATCTCATCATGATATCATCATCATGATATCATCATCATCATCTCATCATGATATCATCATCATCATCATCATCATCATCATCATCTCATCATGATATCATCATCATCATCATCATCGTCATCTCATCATGATATCATCATCATCATCATCATCATCATCATCTCATCATGATATCATCATCATCATCATCATCATCTCATCATGATATCATCATCATCATCATCATCATCTCATCATGATATCATCATCATCATTATCATCATTACCGTCTCATCATGATATCATCATCATTATCATCTCATCATGATATCATCATCATCATCATCATCATTACCGTCTCATCATGATATCATCATCATCTCATCATGATATCATCATCATCATCATCATCATCTCATCATGATATCATCATCATCATCATTACCGTCTCATCATGATATCATCATCATCATCTCATCATGATATCATCATCAACATCATCTCATCATGATATCATCATCATCATCATCTCATCATGATATCATCATCATCATCTCATCATGATATCATCATCATCATCATCTCATCATGATATCATCATCATGATATCATCATCATCATCATCTCATCATGATATCATCATCATCATCATCTCATCATGATATCATCATCATCATCATCATCATTACCGTCTCATCATGATATCATCATCATCATCATCATCTCATCATGATATTATCATCATCTCATCATGATATTATCATCATCTCATCATGATATCATCATCATCTCATCATCATCTCATCATGATATCATCATCATGATATCATCATCATCATGTCATCATGATATTATCTTCATCTCATCATGATATCATCATCATCTCATCATCATCTCATCATGATATCATCATCATGATATCATCATCATCATCATCATCATCTCATCATGATATCATCATCATGATATCATCATCATCATCTCATCATGATATCATCATCATCATCATCTCATCATGATATCATCATCATCATTACCGTATCATCATGATATCATCATCATCTCCTCATGATATCATCATCATCATCATCTCATCATGATATCATCATCATCATCATCATCTCATCATGATATCATCATCATCTCATCATGATATCATCATCATGATATCATCATCATCATCTCATCATGATATCATCATCATGATATCATCATCATGATATCATCATCATGATATCATCATGATATCATCATCATCTCATCATGATATCATCATTATGATATCATCATTATGATATCATCATCATCATCATCTCATCATCATCATCATCATTACCGTCTCATCATGATATCATCATCATCATCATCTCATCATGATATCATCATCATCTCATCATCATCTCATCATGATATCATCATCATGATATCATCATCATGATATCATCATCATCATCATCATCACCATTACCGTCTCATCATGATATCATCATCATCATCTCATCAACTTCTCATCAACATCTCATCATGATATTATCATCATGATATCATCATCATCTCATCATGATATCATCATCATCATCATCATCATCATCTCATCATGATATCATCATCATCGTCATTACCGTCTCATCATGATATCATCATCATCATCATCTCATCATGATATTATCATCATCTCATCATGATATCATCATCATCATCATCATCTCATCATCATCTCATCATGATATCATCATCATCATCATCATCATCTCATCATGATATCATCATCATCATCATCTCATCATGATATCATCATCTTCATCATCATTACCGTCTCATCATGATATCATCATCATCATCATCTCATCATGATATCATCATCATCATTACCGTCACATCATGATATCATCATCTCATCATGATATCATTATCATCTCATCATGATATCATCATCATGATATCATCATCGTCATCATCTCATCATGATATCATCATCTTCATCATCATTACCGTCTCATCATGATATCATCATCATCATCATCTCATCATGATATCATCATCATCATTACCGTCTCATCATGATATCATCATCTCATCATGATATCATTATCATCTCCTCATGATATCATCATCATCATCTCATCATGATATCATCATCATAATATCATCATCATCATCATCATCATCATCTCATCATGATATCATCATCATGATATCATCATCATCATCATCATCTCATCATGATATCATCATCATCATTACCGTCTCATCATGATATCATCATCATCATCTCATCATGATATCATCATCATCATCTCATCAGGATATCATCATCATCTCATCATGATATCATCATCATCATCTCATCATGATATCATCATCATCATCTCATCATGATATCATCATCATCATCATCTCATCATGATATCATCATCATCATCATCATCATCATCATCATCATCATCATCATCTCATCATGATATCATCATCATGATATCATCATCATCATCATCTCATCATGATATCATCAACATCATCATTACCGTCTCATCATGATATCATCATCATCATCATCATCATCATCATCTCATCATGATATCATCATCATCATCATCATTACCGTCTCATCATGATATCATCATCATCATCATCATCATCATCTCATCATGATATCATCATCATCATCACCTCATCATGATATCATCATCATCTCATCATGATATCATCATCATCATCATCTCATCATGATATCATCATCATCATCTCATCATGATATCATCATCATGATATCATCATCATGATATTATCATCATCATCATCTCATCATGATATCATCATCATCATCATCATAATCATCATCATCATCATCATTACCGTCTCATCATGATATCATCATCATCATCATCTCATCATGATATTATCATCATCTCATCATGATATTATCATCATCATCATCATCATCATCTCATCATCATCTCATCATGATATTATCATCATCATCATCTCATCATCATCTCATCATGATATCATCATCATGATATCATCATCATGATATCATCATCATCATCATCATCTCATCATGATATTATCATCATCTCATCATGATATCATCATCATCATCATCATCATCTCATCATCATCTCATCATGATATCATCATCATCATCTCATCATGATATCATCATCATCATCATCTCATCATCATCTCATCATGATATCATCATCATCATCATCATCTCATCATCATCTCATCATGATATCATCATCATGATATCATCATCATCATCATCATCACATAATTATATCATCATCATGATATCATCATCATCATCTCATCATGATATCATCATCATGATATCATCATCATGATATCATCTCATCATGATATCATCATCATGATATCATCATCATGATATCATCATCATCATCTCATCATGATATCATCATCATCATCATCATCATCATCATCTCATCATGATATCATCATCATCATCATCATCGTCATCTCATCATGATATCATCATCATCATCATCATCATCATCATCTCATCATGATATCATCATCATCATCATCATCATCATCTCATCATGATATCATCATCATCATCATCTCATCATGATATCATCATCATCATTATCATCATTACCGTCTCATCATGATATCATCATCATTATCATCTCATCATGATATCATCATCATCATCATCATCATTACCGTCTCATCATGATATCATCATCATCTCATCATGATATCATCATCATCATCATCATCATCTCATCATGATATCATCATCATCATCATTACCGTCTCATCATGATATCATCATCATCATCTCATCATGATATCATCATCAACATCATCTCATCATGATATCATCATCATCATCATCTCATCATGATATCATCATCATCATCTCATCATGATATCATCATCATCATCATCTCATCATGATATCATCATCATGATATCATCATCATCATCATCTCATCATGATATCATCATCATCATCATCTCATCATGATATCATCATCATCATCATCATCATTACCGTCTCATCATGATATCATCATCATCATCATCTCATCATGATATTATCATCATCTCATCATGATATTATCATCATCTCATCATGATATCATCATCATCTCATCATCATCTCATCATGATATCATCATCATGATATCATCATCATCATGTCATCATGATATTATCATCATCTCATCATGATATCATCATCATCTCATCATCATCTCATCATGATATCATCATCATGATATCATCATCATCATCATCATCATCTCATCATGATATCATCATCATGATATCATCATCATCATCTCATCATGATATCATCATCATCATCATCATCATCATCTCATCATGATATCATCATCATCATCATCATCGTCATCTCATCATGATATCATCATCATCATCATCATCATCATCATCTCATCATGATATCATCATCATCATCATCATCATCTCATCATGATATCATCATCATCATCATCATCATCTCATCATGATATCATCATCATCATTATCATCATTACCGTCTCATCATGATATCATCATCATTATCATCTCATCATGATATCATCATCATCATCATCATCATTACCGTCTCATCATGATATCATCATCATCTCATCATGATATCATCATCATCATCATCATCATCTCATCATGATATCATCATCATCATCATTACCGTCTCATCATGATATCATCATCATCATCTCATCATGATATCATCATCAACATCATCTCATCATGATATCATCATCATCATCATCTCATCATGATATCATCATCATCATCTCATCATGATATCATCATCATCATCATCTCATCATGATATCATCATCATGATATCATCATCATCATCATCTCATCATGATATCATCATCATCATCATCTCATCATGATATCATCATCATCATCATCATCATTACCGTCTCATCATGATATCATCATCATCATCATCTCATCATGATATTATCATCATCTCATCATGATATTATCATCATCTCATCATGATATCATCATCATCTCATCATCATCTCATCATGATATCATCATCATGATATCATCATCATCATGTCATCATGATATTATCATCATCTCATCATGATATCATCATCATCTCATCATCATCTCATCATGATATCATCATCATGATATCATCATCATCATCATCATCTCATCATGATATCATCATCATGATATCATCATCATCATCTCATCATGATATCATCATCATCATCATCTCATCATGATATCATCATCATCATTACCGTCTCATCATGATATCATCATCATCTCCTCATGATATCATCATCATCATCATCTCATCATGATATCATCATCATCATCATCATCTCATCATGATATCATCATCATGATATCATCATCATCATCTCATCATGATATCATCATCATCATCATCTCATCATGATATCATCATCATGATATCATCATCATGATATCATCATCATGATATCATCATGATATCATCATCATCTCATCATGATATCATCATTATGATATCATCATTATGATATCATCATCATCATCATCTCATCATCATCATCATCATTACCGTCTCATCATGATATCATCATCATCATCATCTCATCATGATATTATCATCATCTCATCATGATATTATCATCATCTCATCATGATATCATCATCATCATCATCATCTCATCATCATCTCATCATGATATCATCATCATGATATCATCATCATCATCTCATCATGATATTATCATCATCATGATATCATCATGATATCATCATCATATCATCATGATATCATCATTATGATATCATCATTATGATATCATCATCATCATCATCTCATCATCATCATTACCGTCTCATCATGATATCATCATCATCATCATCATCATCTCATCATGATATTATCATCATCTCATCATGATATTATCATCATCTCATCATGATATCATCATCATCATCATCTCATCATCATCTCATCATGATATCATCATCATGATATCATCATCATCATGATATCATCATCATCATCATCATCACCATTACCGTCTCATCATGATATCATCATCATCATCTCATCAACTTCTCATCAACATCTCATCATGATATTATCATCATGATATCATCATCATCTCATCATCATCTCATCATCATCATCATCATCATCATCTCATCATGATATCATCATCATCGTCATTACCGTCTCATCATGATATCATCATCATCATCATCTCATCATGATATTATCATCATCTCATCATGATATCATCATCATCATCATCATCTCATCATCATCTCATCATGATATCATCATCATCATCATCATCATCTCATCATGATATCATCATCATCATCATCTCATCATGATATCATCATCTTCATCATCATTACCGTCTCATCATGATATCATCATCATCATCATCTCATCATGATATCATCATCATCATTACCGTCTCATCATGATATCATCATCTCATCATGATATCATTATCATCTCATCATGATATCATCATCATGATATCATCATCGTCATCATCTCATCATGATATCATCATCTTCATCATCATTACCGTCTCATCATGATATCATCATCATCATCATCATCATCTCATCATGATATCATCATCATCATTACCGTCTCATCATGATATCATCATCTCATCATGATATCATTATCATCTCCTCATGATATCATCATCATCATCTCATCATGATATCATCATCATAATATCATCATCATCATCATCATCATCATCATCATCTCATCATGATATCATCATCATGATATCATCATCATCATCATCTCATCATGATATCATCATCATCATTACCGTCTCATCATGATATCATCATCATCATCTCATCATGATATCATCATCATCATCTCATCAGGATATCATCATCATCTCATCATGATATCATCATCATCATCTCATCATGATATCATCATCATCATCTCATCATGATATCATCATCATCATCATCTCATCATGATATCATCATCATCATCATCATCATCATCATCATCATCATCATCATCATCATCATCTCATCATGATATCATCATCATGATATCATCATCATCATCATCTCATCATGATATCATCAACATCATCATTACCGTCTCATCATGATATCATCATCATCATCATCATCATCATCTCATCATGATATCATCATCATCATCATCATTACCGTCTCATCATGATATCATCATCATCATCATCATCATCATCTCATCATGATATCATCATCATCATCACCTCATCATGATATCATCATCATCTCATCATGATATCATCATCATCATCATCTCATCATGATATCATCATCATCATCTCATCATGATATCATCATCATGATATCATCATCATGATATTATCATCATCATCATCTCATCATGATATCATCATCATCATCATCATAATCATCATCATCATCATCATTACCGTCTCATCATGATATCATCATCATCATCATCTCATCATGATATTATCATCATCTCATCATGATATTATCATCATCATCATCATCATCATCTCATCATCATCTCATCATGATATTATCATCATCATCATCTCATCATCATCTCATCATGATATCATCATCATGATATCATCATCATGATATCATCATCAACATCATCATCTCATCATGATATTATCATCATCTCATCATGATATCATCATCATCATCATCATCATCTCATCATCATCTCATCATGATATCATCATCATCATCTCATCATGATATCATCATCATCATCATCTCATCATCATCTCATCATGATATCATCATCATCATCATCATCTCATCATCATCTCATCATGATATCATCATCATGATATCATCATCATCATCATCATCACATAATTATATCATCATCATGATATCATCATCATCATCTCATCATGATATCATCATCATGATATCATCATCATGATATCATCATCATGATATCATCATCATGATATCATCATGATATCATCATCTCATCATGATATCATCATCATCTCATCATGATATCATCATCATGATATCATCATAATGATATCATCATCATGATATCATCATGATATCATCATCATCATCTAATCATGATATCATCATCATCTCATCATGATATCATCATCATCATCATCTCATCATGATATCATCATCATCATTATCATCATTACCGTCTCATCATGATATCATCATCATTATCATCTCATCATGATATCATCATCATCATCATCATCATTACCGTCTCATCATGATATCATCATCATCTCATCATGATATCATCATCATCATCATCATCATCTCATCATGATATCATCATCATCATCATTACCGTCTCATCATGATATCATCATCATCATCTCATCATGATATCATCATCAACATCATCTCATCATGATATCATCATCATCATCATCTCATCATGATATCATCATCATCATCTCATCATGATATCATCATCATCATCATCTCATCATGATATCATCATCATGATATCATCATCATCATCATCTCATCATGATATCATCATCATCATCATCTCATCATGATATCATCATCATCATCATCATCATTACCGTCTCATCATGATATCATCATCATCATCATCTCATCATGATATTATCATCATCTCATCATGATATTATCATCATCTCATCATGATATCATCATCATCTCATCATCATCTCATCATGATATCATCATCATGATATCATCATCATCATGTCATCATGATATTATCATCATCTCATCATGATATCATCATCATCTCATCATCATCTCATCATGATATCATCATCATGATATCATCATCATCATCATCATCATCTCATCATGATATCATCATCATGATATCATCATCATCATCTCATCATGATATCATCATCATCATCATCATCATCATCTCATCATGATATCATCATCATCATCATCATCGTCATCTCATCATGATATCATCATCATCATCATCATCATCATCATCTCATCATGATATCATCATCATCATCATCATCATCTCATCATGATATCATCATCATCATCATCATCATCTCATCATGATATCATCATCATCATCATCATCATCTCATCATGATATCATCATCATCATTATCATCATTACCGTCTCATCATGATATCATCATCATTATCATCTCATCATGATATCATCATCATCATCATCATCATTACCGTCTCATCATGATATCATCATCATCTCATCATGATATCATCATCATCATCATCATCATCTCATCATGATATCATCATCATCATCATTACCGTCTCATCATGATATCATCATCATCATCTCATCATGATATCATCATCAACATCATCTCATCATGATATCATCATCATCATCATCTCATCATGATATCATCATCATCATCTCATCATGATATCATCATCATCATCATCTCATCATGATATCATCATCATGATATCATCATCATCATCATCTCATCATGATATCATCATCATCATCATCTCATCATGATATCATCATCATCATCATCATCATTACCGTCTCATCATGATATCATCATCATCATCATCTCATCATGATATTATCATCATCTCATCATGATATTATCATCATCTCATCATGATATCATCATCATCTCATCATCATCTCATCATGATATCATCATCATGATATCATCATCATCATGTCATCATGATATTATCATCATCTCATCATGATATCATCATCATCTCATCATCATCTCATCATGATATCATCATCATGATATCATCATCATCATCATCATCATCTCATCATGATATCATCATCATGATATCATCATCATCATCTCATCATGATATCATCATCATCATCATCTCATCATGATATCATCATCATCATTACCGTCTCATCATGATATCATCATCATCTCCTCATGATATCATCATCATCATCATCTCATCATGATATCATCATCATCATCATCATCTCATCATGATATCATCATCATGATATCATCATCATCATCTCATCATGATATCATCATCATCATCATCTCATCATGATATCATCATCATGATATCATCATCATGATATCATCATCATGATATCATCATGATATCATCATCATCTCATCATGATATCATCATTATGATATCATCATTATGATATCATCATCATCATCATCTCATCATCATCATCATCATTACCGTCTCATCATGATATCATCATCATCATCATCTCATCATGATATTATCATCATCTCATCATGATATTATCATCATCTCATCATGATATCATCATCATCATCATCATCTCATCATCATCTCATCATGATATCATCATCATGATATCATCATCATCATCTCATCATGATATTATCATCATCATGATATCATCATGATATCATCATCATATCATCATGATATCATCATTATGATATCATCATTATGATATCATCATCATCATCATCTCATCATCATCATTACCGTCTCATCATGATATCATCATCATCATCATCATCATCTCATCATGATATTATCATCATCTCATCATGATATTATCATCATCTCATCATGATATCATCATCATCATCATCTCATCATCATCTCATCATGATATCATCATCATGATATCATCATCATCATGATATCATCATCATCATCATCATCACCATTACCGTCTCATCATGATATCATCATCATCATCTCATCAATTTCTCATCAACATCTCATCATGATATTATCATCATGATATCATCATCATCTCATCATGATATCATCATCATCATCATCATCATCATCTCATCATGATATCATCATCATCGTCATTACCGTCTCATCATGATATCATCATCATCATCATCTCATCATGATATTATCATCATCTCATCATGATATCATCATCATCATCATCATCTCATCATCATCTCATCATGATATCATCATCATCATCATCATCATCTCATCATGATATCATCATCATCATCATCTCATCATGATATCATCATCTTCATCATCATTACCGTCTCATCATGATATCATCATCATCATCATCTCATCATGATATCATCATCATCATTACCGTCTCATCATGATATCATCATCTCATCATGATATCATTATCATCTCATCATGATATCATCATCATGATATCATCATCGTCATCATCTCATCATGATATCATCATCTTCATCATCATTACCGTCTCATCATGATATCATCATCATCATCATCATCATCTCATCATGATATCATCATCATCATTACCGTCTCATCATGATATCATCATCTCATCATGATATCATTATCATCTCCTCATGATATCATCATCATCATCTCATCATGATATCATCATCATAATATCATCATCATCATCATCATCATCATCATCATCTCATCATGATATCATCATCATGATATCATCATCATCATCATCATCTCATCATGATATCATCATCATCATTACCGTCTCATCATGATATCATCATCATCATCTCATCATGATATCATCATCATCATCTCATCAGGATATCATCATCATCTCATCATGATATCATCATCATCATCTCATCATGATATCATCATCATCATCTCATCATGATATCATCATCATCATCATCTCATCATGATATCATCATCATCATCATCATCATCATCATCATCATCATCATCATCATCATCTCATCATGATATCATCATCATGATATCATCATCATCATCATCTCATCATGATATCATCAACATCATCATTACCGTCTCATCATGATATCATCATCATCATCATCATCATCATCTCATCATGATATCATCATCATCATCATCATTACCGTCTCATCATGATATCATCATCATCATCATCATCATCATCTCATCATGATATCATCATCATCATCACCTCATCATGATATCATCATCATCTCATCATGATATCATCATCATCATCATCTCATCATGATATCATCATCATCATCTCATCATGATATCATCATCATGATATCATCATCATGATATTATCATCATCATCATCTCATCATGATATCATCATCATCATCATCATAATCATCATCATCATCATCATTACCGTCTCATCATGATATCATCATCATCATCATCTCATCATGATATTATCATCATCTCATCATGATATTATCATCATCATCATCATCATCATCTCATCATCATCTCATCATGATATTATCATCATCATCATCTCATCATCATCTCATCATGATATCATCATCATGATATCATCATCATGATATCATCATCAACATCATCATCTCATCATGATATTATCATCATCTCATCATGATATCATCATCATCATCATCATCATCTCATCATCATCTCATCATGATATCATCATCATCATCTCATCATGATATCATCATCATCATCATCTCATCATCATCTCATCATGATATCATCATCATCATCATCATCTCATCATCATCTCATCATGATATCATCATCATGATATCATCATCATCATCATCATCACATAATTATATCATCATCATGATATCATCATCATCATCTCATCATGATATCATCATCATGATATCATCATCATCATCATCTCATCATGATATTATCATCATCTCATCATGATATTATCATCATCTCATCATGATATCATCATCATCTCATCATCATCTCATCATGATATCATCATCATGATATCATCATCATCATGTCATCATGATATTATCATCATCTCATCATGATATCATCATCATCTCATCATCATCTCATCATGATATCATCATCATGATATCATCATCATCATCATCATCATCTCATCATGATATCATCATCATGATATCATCATCATCATCTCATCATGATATCATCATCATCATCATCTCATCATGATATCATCATCATCATTACCGTCTCATCATGATATCATCATCATCTCCTCATGATATCATCATCATCATCATCTCATCATGATATCATCATCATCATCATCATCTCATCATGATATCATCATCATGATATCATCATCATCATCTCATCATGATATCATCATCATCATCATCTCATCATGATATCATCATCATGATATCATCATCATGATATCATCATCATGATATCATCATGATATCATCATCATCTCATCATGATATCATCATTATGATATCATCATTATGATATCATCATCATCATCATCTCATCATCATCATCATCATTACCGTCTCATCATGATATCATCATCATCATCATCTCATCATGATATTATCATCATCTCATCATGATATTATCATCATCTCATCATGATATCATCATCATCATCATCATCTCATCATCATCTCATCATGATATCATCATCATGATATCATCATCATCATCTCATCATGATATTATCATCATCATGATATCATCATGATATCATCATCATATCATCATGATATCATCATTATGATATCATCATTATGATATCATCATCATCATCATCTCATCATCATCATTACCGTCTCATCATGATATCATCATCATCATCATCATCATCTCATCATGATATTATCATCATCTCATCATGATATTATCATCATCTCATCATGATATCATCATCATCATCATCTCATCATCATCTCATCATGATATCATCATCATGATATCATCATCATCATGATATCATCATCATCATCATCATCACCATTACCGTCTCATCATGATATCATCATCATCATCTCATCAATTTCTCATCAACATCTCATCATGATATTATCATCATGATATCATCATCATCTCATCATGATATCATCATCATCATCATCATCATCATCTCATCATGATATCATCATCATCGTCATTACCGTCTCATCATGATATCATCATCATCATCATCTCATCATGATATTATCATCATCTCATCATGATATCATCATCATCATCATCATCTCATCATCATCTCATCATGATATCATCATCATCATCATCATCATCTCATCATGATATCATCATCATCATCATCTCATCATGATATCATCATCTTCATCATCATTACCGTCTCATCATGATATCATCATCATCATCATCTCATCATGATATCATCATCATCATTACCGTCTCATCATGATATCATCATCTCATCATGATATCATTATCATCTCATCATGATATCATCATCATGATATCATCATCGTCATCATCTCATCATGATATCATCATCTTCATCATCATTACCGTCTCATCATGATATCATCATCATCATCATCATCATCTCATCATGATATCATCATCATCATTACCGTCTCATCATGATATCATCATCTCATCATGATATCATTATCATCTCCTCATGATATCATCATCATCATCTCATCATGATATCATCATCATAATATCATCATCATCATCATCATCATCATCATCATCTCATCATGATATCATCATCATGATATCATCATCATCATCATCATCTCATCATGATATCATCATCATCATTACCGTCTCATCATGATATCATCATCATCATTTCATCATGATATCATCATCATCATCTCATCAGGATATCATCATCATCTCATCATGATATCATCATCATCATCTCATCATGATATCATCATCATCAT
>CM069864.1:60072683-60080183 GCA_036172795.1 Pelodytes ibericus | reverse complement strand
CATCATCATCATCATCATCATTATCATCATCAATATCATCTCATCATGATATCATCATAATGATATCATAATCATCTCATCATGATATCATCATCATGATATCATAATCATCTCATCATGATATCATCATCATCATCTCATCATGATATCATCATCATCATCATCTCATCATCATCTCATCATGATATCATCATCATGATATCATCATCATCATCTCATCATGCTGTCATCATCATGATATCATCATCATCATCATCATCTCATCATGATATCATCATCATCATCATCATCATCTCATCATGATATCATCATCATCATCATCTCATCATCATCTCATCATGATATCATCATCATGATATCATCATCATCATCATCTCATCATGATATCATCATCATCATCATCATCATCATCATCATCATCATCATTACCGTCTCATCATGATATCATCATCATGATATCATCATCAACATCTCCTCATGATATCATCATCATCATCATAGGCATCTCATCATGATATCATCATCATCATCATCATCTCATCATTATATCATCATCATCTCATCATGATATCATCATCATCTCATCATGATATCATCATCATCATCAGCATCATCATCTCATCATGATATCATCATCATGATATCATCATCATGATATCATCATCATCTCATCATGATATCATCATCATCTCATCATGGTATCATCATTATGATATCATCATCATCATCATCATCATCATCTCATCATTATGTCATCATCCTGACATCATCATCATGATATCATCATGATATTATCATCATCTCATCGTGATATCATCATCATCATCATCTCATCATGATATCATCATCATCATAATCACCAATACCGTCTCATCATGATATCATCATCATCATCTCATCAACATCTCATCATCATCTCATCATGATATCATCATCATGATATCATCATCATCTCATCATGATATCATCATCATCATCATCATCTCATCATGATATCATCATCATCATCATCATCATCATCATCATCATTACCGTCTCATCATGATATCATCATCATCATCATCATCTCATCATGATATTATCATCATCTCATCATGATATCATCATCATCATCTCATCATCATCTCATCATGATATCATCATCATGATATCATCATCATCATCATCTCATCATGATATCATCATCATCATCATCATCATCATCATCATCATTACCGTCTCATCATGATATCATCATTACCGTCTCATCATGATATCATCATCATCATCATCTCATCATGATATCATCATCATCATTACCGTCTCATCATGATATCATCATCTCATCATGATATCATCATCATCTCATCATGATATCATCATCATCTCATCATGGTATCATCATTATGATATCATCATCATCATCATCATCATCATCTCATCATTATGTCATCATCATGACATCATCATCATGATATCATCATGATATTATCATCATCTCATCGTGATATCATCATCATCATCATCTCATCATGATATCATCATCATCATAATCACCAATACCGTCTCATCATGATATCATCATCATCATCTCATCAACATCTCATCAACATCTCATCATGATATCATCATCATGATATCATCATCATCTCATCATGATATCATCATCATCATCATCATCATCATCATCTCATCATGATATCATCATCATCATCATCATCATCATCATTACCGTCTCATCATGATATCATCATCATCATCATCTCATCATGATATTATCATCATCTCATCATGATATCATCATCATCATCTCATCATCATCTCATCATGATATCATCATCATGATATCATCATCATCATCATCATCTCATCATGATATCATCATCATGATATCATCATCATCATCATCATCTCATCATGATATCATCATCTTCATCATCATTACCGTCTCATCATGATATCATCATCATCATCATCTCATCATGATATCATCATCATCATTACCGTCTCATCATGATATCATCATCTCATCATGATATCATCATCATCTCCTCATGATATCATCATCATCATCTCATCATGATATCATCATCATCACCTTATCATGATATCATCATCATGTTATCATCATCATCATCATCATCATCATCATCATCATCTCATCATGATATCATCATCATCATCATCATCATTACCGTCTCATCATGATATCATCATCATCATCATCATCATCTCATCATGATATTATCATCATCTCATCATGATATCATCATCATCATCATCATCATCATCATCATCTCATCATCATCTCATCATGATATCATCATCATCATCATAATCTCATCATCATCTCATCATGATATCATCATCATGATATCATCATCATCATCATCTCATCATGATATCATCATCATCTCATCATGATATCATCATCATCATCATCATCATCTCATCATGATATCATCATGATATCATCATGATATCATCATCATGATATCATCATCATGATATCATCATCATGATATCATCATGATATCATCATCATGACATCATGATATCATCATCATCATCTCATCATGATATCATCATCATCATCATCATCATCATCATCATCTCATCATGATATCATCATCATCATCATCATCGTCATCTCATCATGATATCATCATCATCATCATCATCATCATCATCTCATCATGATATCATCATCATCATCATCATCATCATCTCATCATGATATCATCATCATCATCATCATCATCTCATCATGATATCATCATCATCATTATCATCATTACCGTCTCATCATGATATCATCATCATTATCATCTCATCATGATATCATCATCATCATCATCATCATTACCGTCTCATCATGATATCATCATCATCTCATCATGATATCATCATCATCATCATCTCATCATGATATCATCATCATCATCATTACCGTCTCATCATGATATCATCATCATCATCTCATCATGATATCATCATCAACATCATCTCATCATGATATCATCATCATCATCATCTCATCATGATATCATCATCATCATCTCATCATGATATCATCATCATCATCATCTCATCATGATATCATCATCATGATATCATCATCATCATCATCTCATCATGATATCATCATCATCATCATCTCATCATGATATCATCATCATCATCATCATCATTACCGTCTCATCATGATATCATCATCATCATCATCTCATCATGATATTATCATCATCTCATCATGATATTATCATCATCTCATCATGATATCATCATCATCTCATCATCATCTCATCATGATATCATCATCATGATATCATCATCATCATGTCATCATGATATTATCATCATCTCATCATGATATCATCATCATCTCATCATCATCTCATCATGATATCATCATCATGATATCATCATCATCATCATCATCATCTCATCATGATATCATCATCATGATATCATCATCATCATCTCATCATGATATCATCATCATCATCATCATCATCATCATCATCTCATCATGATATCATCATCATCATCATCATCGTCATCTCATCATGATATCATCATCATCATCATCATCATCATCATCTCATCATGATATCATCATCATCATCATCATCATCTCATCATGATATCATCATCATCATCATCATCATCTCATCATGATATCATCATCATCATTATCATCATTACCGTCTCATCATGATATCATCATCATTATCATCTCATCATGATATCATCATCATCATCATCATCATTACCGTCTCATCATGATATCATCATCATCTCATCATGATATCATCATCATCATCATCATCATCTCATCATGATATCATCATCATCATCATTACCGTCTCATCATGATATCATCATCATCATCTCATCATGATATCATCATCAACATCATCTCATCATGATATCATCATCATCATCATCTCATCATGATATCATCATCATCATCTCATCATGATATCATCATCATCATCATCTCATCATGATATCATCATCATGATATCATCATCATCATCATCTCATCATGATATCACCATCATCATCATCTCATCATGATATCATCATCATCATCATCATCATTACCGTCTCATCATGATATCATCATCATCATCATCTCATCATGATATTATCATCATCTCATCATGATATTATCATCATCTCATCATGATATCATCATCATCTCATCATCATCTCATCATGATATCATCATCATGATATCATCATCATCATGTCATCATGATATTATCATCATCTCATCATGATATCATCATCATCTCATCATCATCTCATCATGATATCATCATCATGATATCATCATCATCATCATCATCATCTCATCATGATATCATCATCATGATATCATCATCATCATCTCATCATGATATCATCATCATCATCATCTCATCATGATATCATCATCATCATTACCGTCTCATCATGATATCATCATCATCTCCTCATGATATCATCATCATCATCATCTCATCATGATATCATCATCATCATCATCATCTCATCATGATATCATCATCATGATATCATCATCATCATCTCATCATGATATCATCATCATCATCATCTCATCATGATATCATCATCATGATATCATCATCATGATATCATCATCATGATATCATCATGATATCATCATCATCTCATCATGATATCATCATTATGATATCATCATTATGATATCATCATCATCATCATCTCATCATCATCATCATCATTACCGTCTCATCATGATATCATCATCATCATCATCTCATCATGATATTATCATCATCTCATCATGATATTATCATCATCTCATCATGATATCATCATCATCATCATCATCATCTCATCATCATCTCATCATGATATCATCATCATGATATCATCATCATCATCTCATCATGATATTATCATCATCATGATATCATCATGATATCATCATCATATCATCATGATATCATCATTATGATATCATCATTATGATATCATCATCATCATCATCTCATCATCATCATTACCGTCTCATCATGATATCATCATCATCATCATCATCATCTCATCATGATATTATCATCATCTCATCATGATATTATCATCATCTCATCATGATATCATCATCATCATCATCTCATCATCATCTCATCATGATATCATCATCATGATATCATCATCATCATGATATCATCATCATCATCATCATCACCATTACCGTCTCATCATGATATCATCATCATCATCTCATCAACTTCTCATCAACATCTCATCATGATATTATCATCATGATATCATCATCATCTCATCATGATATCATCATCATCATCATCATCATCATCTCATCATGATATCATCATCATCGTCATTACCGTCTCATCATGATATCATCATCATCATCATCTCATCATGATATTATCATCATCTCATCATGATATCATCATCATCATCATCATCTCATCATCATCTCATCATGATATCATCATCATCATCATCATCATCTCATCATGATATCATCATCATCATCATCTCATCATGATATCATCATCTTCATCATCATTACCGTCTCATCATGATATCATCATCATCATCATCTCATCATGATATCATCATCATCATTACCGTCTCATCATGATATCATCATCTCATCATGATATCATTATCATCTCATCATGATATCATCATCATGATATCATCATCGTCATCATCTCATCATGATATCATCATCTTCATCATCATTACCGTCTCATCATGATATCATCATCATCATCATCATCATCTCATCATGATATCATCATCATCATTACCGTCTCATCATGATATCATCATCTCATCATGATATCATTATCATCTCCTCATGATATCATCATCATCATCTCATCATGATATCATCATCATAATATCATCATCATCATCATCATCATCATCTCATCATGATATCATCATCATGATATCATCATCATCATCATCATCTCATCATGATATCATCATCATCATTACCGTCTCATCATGATATCATTATCATCATCTCATCATGATATCATCATCATCATCTCATCAGGATATCATCATCATCTCATCATGATATCATCATCATCATCTCATCATGATATCATCATCATCATCTCATCATGATATCATCATCATCATCATCTCATCATGATATCATCATCATCATCATCATCATCATCATCATCATCTCATCATGATATCATCATCATGATATCATCATCATCATCATCTCATCATGATATCATCAACATCATCATTACCGTCTCATCATGATATCATCATCATCATCATCATCATCATCTCATCATGATATCATCATCATCATCATCATTACCGTCTCATCATGATATCATCATCATCATCATCATCATCATCTCATCATGATATCATCATCATCATCACCTCATCATGATATCATCATCATCTCATCATGATATCATCATCATCATCATCTCATCATGATATCATCATCATCATCTCATCATGATATCATCATCATGATATCATCATCATGATATTATCATCATCATCATCTCATCATGATATCATCATCATCATCATCATAATCATCATCATCATCATCATTACCGTCTCATCATGATATCATCATCATCATCATCTCATCATGATATTATCATCATCTCATCATGATATTATCATCATCATCATCATCATCATCTCATCATCATCTCATCATGATATTATCATCATCATCATCTCATCATCATCTCATCATGATATCATCATCATGATATCATCATCATGATATCATCATCATCATCATCATCTCATCATGATATTATCATCATCTCATCATGATATCATCATCATCATCATCATCATCTCATCATCATCTCATCATGATATCATCATCATCATCTCATCATGATATCATCATCATCATCATCTCATCATCATCTCATCATGATATCATCATCATCATCATCATCTCATCATCATCTCATCATGATATCATCATCATGATATCATCATCATCATCATCATCACATAATTATATCATCATCATGATATCATCATCATCATCTCATCATGATATCATCATCATGATATCATCATCATGATATCATCATCATGATATCATCATCATGATATCATCATCATGATATCATCATGATATCATCATCTCATCATGATATCATCATCATCTCATCATGATATCATCATCATGATATCATCATAATGATATCATCATCATGATATCATCATGATATCATCATCATCATCTAATCATGATATCATCATCATCTCATCATGATATCATCATTATGATATCATCATCATCATCATCATGATATCATCATCATGATATCATCATCATCATCATCTCATCATGATATCATCATCATGATATCATCATCATCATCTCATCATGATATCATCATCATCATAATCATCATCATCATCATCATCATCTCATCATGATATCATCATCATCATCTCATCATGATATCATCATCATCATCATCATCTAAT
>CM069864.1:59992683-60070183 GCA_036172795.1 Pelodytes ibericus | reverse complement strand
ATCATCATCATCATCATCATCATCTCATTATCATCTCATCATGATATCATCATGATATCATCATCATGATATCATCATCATGATATCATCATGATATCATCATCATGATATCATCATCATCATCTCATCATGATATCATCATCATGATATCATCATCATCTCATCATGATATCATCATCATCTCATCATGATATCATCATCATCATTACCGTCTCATCATGATATCATCATCATCTCCTCATGATATCATCATCATCATCATCATCATCATCATCTCATCATGATATCATCATCATCATGATATCATCATGATATCATCATAATCTCATCATGATATCATCATCATCTCATCATGATATCATCATCATCTCATCATGATATCATCATCATCATCATCATCTCATCATGATATCATCATCATGATATCATCATCATCTCATCATTATATCATCATCATGATATCATCATCATCTCATCATGATATCATCATCATGATATCATCATCATGATATCATCATCATGATATCATCATCATGATATCATCATCTCATCATGATATCATCATCTCATCATGATATCATCATCATCTCATCATGATATCATCATCATCTCATCATGATATCATCATCATGATATCATCATCATGATATCATCATGCTATCATCATCATCTCATCATGATATCATCATCATCTCATCATGATATCATCATTATGATATCATCATCATCATCATCATCAACATCATCATCATCATCTCATCATGATATCATCATCTCATCATCATCTAATCATGATATCATCATCATGATATCATCATCACCATCATCATCTCATCATGATATCATCATCATCATCATCATCTCATCATGATATCATCATCATGATATCATCATCATGATATCACCATCATCATCATCTCATCATGATATCATCATCATCATCATCATCATCATCATGATATCATCATCATGATATAATCATGATATCATCATCATCTCATCATGGTATCATCATCATCTCATCATGATATCATCATTATGATATCATCATCATCATCATCATCATCATCATCTCATCATGATATCATCATCATGATATCATCATCATCATCATCATCTCATCATGATATCATCATCATCATCATCATCATCATCATTATCATCATCAATATCATCTCATCATGATATCATCATAATGATATCATAATCATCTCATCATGATATCATCATCATGATATCATAATCATCTCATCATGATATCATCATCATCATCTCATCATGATATCATCATCATCTCATCATCATCTCATCATGATATCATCATCATGATATCATCATCATCATCTCATCATGCTGTCATCATCATGATATCATCATCATCATCATCATCTCATCATGATATCATCATCATCATCATCATCATCTCATCATGATATCATCATCATCATCATCTCATCATCATCTCATCATGATATCATCATCATGATATCATCATCATCATCATCTCATCATGATATCATCATCATCATCATCATCATCATCATCATCATCATCATTACCGTCTCATCATGATATCATCATCATGATATCATCATCAACATCTCCTCATGATATCATCATCATCATCATAGGCATCTCATCATGATATCATCATCATCATCATCATCTCATCATTATATCATCATCATCTCATCATGATATCATCATCATCTCATCATGATATCATCATCATCATCAGCATCATCATCTCATCATGATATCATCATCATGATATCATCATCATGATATCATCATCATCTCATCATGATATCATCATCATCTCATCATGGTATCATCATTATGATATCATCATCATCATCATCATCATCATCTCATCATTATGTCATCATCCTGACATCATCATCATGATATCATCATGATATTATCATCATCTCATCGTGATATCATCATCATCATCATCTCATCATGATATCATCATCATCATAATCACCAATACCGTCTCATCATGATATCATCATCATCATCTCATCAACATCTCATCAACATCTCATCATGATATCATCATCATGATATCATCATCATCTCATCATGATATCATCATCATCATCATCATCATCATCATCTCATCATGATATCATCATCATCATCATCATCATCATCATCATCATTACCGTCTCATCATGATATCATCATCATCATCATCTCATCATGATATTATCATCATCTCATCATGATATCATCATCATCATCTCATCATCATCTCATCATGATATCATCATCATGATATCATCATCATCATCATCTCATCATGATATCATCATCATCATCATCATCATCATCATCATCATTACCGTCTCATCATGATATCATCATTACCGTCTCATCATGATATCATCATCATCATCATCTCATCATGATATCATCATCATCATTACCGTCTCATCATGATATCATCATCTCATCATGATATCATCATCATCTCATCATGATATCATCATCATCTCATCATGGTATCATCATTATGATATCATCATCATCATCATCATCATCATCTCATCATTATGTCATCATCATGACATCATCATCATGATATCATCATGATATTATCATCATCTCATCGTGATATCATCATCATCATCATCTCATCATGATATCATCATCATCATAATCACCAATACCGTCTCATCATGATATCATCATCATCATCTCATCAACATCTCATCAACATCTCATCATGATATCATCATCATGATATCATCATCATCTCATCATGATATCATCATCATCATCATCATCATCATCATCTCATCATGATATCATCATCATCATCATCATCATCATCATTACCGTCTCATCATGATATCATCATCATCATCATCTCATCATGATATTATCATCATCTCATCATGATATCATCATCATCATCTCATCATCATCTCATCATGATATCATCATCATGATATCATCATCATCATCATCATCTCATCATGATATCATCATCATGATATCATCATCATCATCATCATCTCATCATGATATCATCATCTTCATCATCATTACCGTCTCATCATGATATCATCATCATCATCATCTCATCATGATATCATCATCATCATTACCGTCTCATCATGATATCATCATCTCATCATGATATCATCATCATCTCCTCATGATATCATCATCATCATCTCATCATGATATCATCATCATCACCTTATCATGATATCATCATCATGTTATCATCATCATCATCATCATCATCATCATCATCATCTCATCATGATATCATCATCATCATCATCATCATTACCGTCTCATCATGATATCATCATCATCATCATCATCATCTCATCATGATATTATCATCATCTCATCATGATATCATCATCATCATCATCATCATCATCATCATCATCATCTCATCATCATCTCATCATGATATCATCATCATCATCATAATCTCATCATCATCTCATCATGATATCATCATCATGATATCATCATCATCATCATCTCATCATGATATCATCATCATCTCATCATGATATCATCATCATCATCATCATCTCATCATCATCTCATCATGATATCATCATGATATCATCATCATGATATCATCATCATGATATCATCATGATATCATCATCATGACATCATGATATCATCATCATCATCTCATCATGATATCATCATCATGATATCATCATCATCTCATCATGATATCATCATCATCTCATCATGATATCATCATCATCATTACCGTCTCATCATGATATCATCATCATCTCCTCATGATATCATCATCATCATCATCATCATCATCATCATCATCTCATCATGATATCATCATCATCATCATATCATCATGATATCATCATAATCTCATCATGATATCATCATCATCTCATCATGATATCATCATCATCTCATCATGATATCATCATCATCATCATCATCATCATCTCATCATGATATCATCATCATCATATCATCATCATCATCATCTCATCATTATATCATAATCATGATATCATCATCATCATCTCATCATCATCTCATCATGATATCATCATCATGATATCATCATCATCATCATCTCATCATTATATCATAATCATGATATCATCATCATCATCTCATCATGATATCATCATCATGATATCATCATCTCATCATGATATCATCATCATCTCATCATGATATCATCATCATCTCATCATGATATCATCATCATGATATCATCATCATGATATCATCATGATATCATCATCATCTCATCATGATATCATCATCATCTCATCATGATATCATCATTATGATATCATCATCATCATCATCATCTCATCATGATATCATCATCATCATCTCATCATCATCTCATCATGATATCATCATCATGATATCATCATCATCATCATCTCATCATGATATCATCATCATCATCATCTCATCATGATATCATCATCATGATATCATCATCATGATATCACCATCATCATCATCATCTCATCATGATATCATCATCATCATCATCATCATCATCATCATCATCATGATATCATCATCATGATATAATCATGATATCATCATCATCATCATCTCATCATTATATCATCATCATCTCATCATGATATCATCATCATCCCATCATGATATCATCATCAGCATCATCATCTCATCATGATATCATCATCATGATATCATCATCATGATATCATCATCATCTCATCATTATATCATCATCATCTCATCATGATATTATCATCATCTCATCATGATATCATCATCAGCATCATCATCTCATCATGATATCATCATCATGATATCATCATCATGATATCATCATCATCTCATCATGATATCATCATCATCTCATCATGGTATCATCATTATGATATCATCATCATCATCATCATCATCTCATCATTATGTCATCATCATGACATCATCATCATGATATCATCATGATATTATCATCATCTCATCGTGATATCATCATCATCATCATCTCATCATGATATCATCATCATCATAATCACCAATACCGTCTCATCATGATATCATCATCATCATCTCATCAACATCTCATCAACATCTCATCATGATATCATGATATCATCATCATCATCATCATCATCATCATCATTACCGTCTCATCATGATATCATCATCATCATCATCATCTCATCATGATATTATCATCATCTCATCATGATATCATCATCATCATCTCATCATCATCTCATCATGATATCATCATCATGATATCATCATCATGATATCATCATCATCATCATCTCATCATGATATCATCATCATGATATCATCATCATCATCATCATCTCATCATGATATCATCATCTTCATCATCATTACCGTCTCATCATGATTTCATCATCATCATCATCTCATCATGATATCATCATCATCATTACCGTCTCATCATGATATCATCATCTCATCATGATATCATCATCATCTCCTCATGATATCATCATCATCATCTCATCATGATATCATCATCATCATCTTATCATGATATCATCATCATGTTATCATCATCATCATCATCATCATCATCATCATCATCTCATCATGATATCATCATCATCATCATCATTACCGTCTCATCATGATATCATCATCATCATCATCATCATCATCATCATCTCATCATGATATTATCATCATCTCATCATGATATCATCATCATCATCATCATCATCATCATCATCTCATCATCATCTCATCATGATATCATCATCATCATCATCATCTCATCATCATCTCATCATGATATCATCATCATGATATCATCATCATCATCATCTCATCATGATATCATCATCATCTCATCATGATATCATCATCATCATCATCATCATCATCTCATCATCATCTCATCATGATATCATCATGATATCATCATCATGATATCATCATCATGATATCATCATGATATCATCATCATGATATCATCATCATCATCTCATCATGATATCATCATCATGATATCATCATCATCTCATCATGATATCATCATCATCTCATCATGATATCATCATCATCATCATTACCGTCTCATCATGATATCATCATCATCTCCTCATGATATCATCATCATCATCAGCATCATCATCTCATCATGATATCATCATCATGATATCATCATCATGATATCATCATCATCTCATCATGATATCATCATCATCTCATCATGGTATCATCATTATGATATCATCATCATCATCATCATCATCTCATCATTATGTCATCATCATGACATCATCATCATGATATCATCATGATATTATCATCATCTCATCGTGATATCATCATCATCATCATCTCATCATGATATCATCATCATCATAATCACCAATACCGTCTCATCATGATATCATCATCATCATCTCATCAACATCTCATCAACATCTCATCATGATATCATGATATCATCATCATCATCATCATCATCATCATCATTACCGTCTCATCATGATATCATCATCATCATCATCATCTCATCATGATATTATCATCATCTCATCATGATATCATCATCATCATCTCATCATCATCTCATCATGATATCATCATCATGATATCATCATCATGATATCATCATCATCATCATCATCTCATCATGATATCATCATCATGATATCATCATCATCATCATCATCTCATCATGATATCATCATCTTCATCATCATTACCGTCTCATCATGATTTCATCATCATCATCATCTCATCATGATATCATCATCATCATTACCGTCTCATCATGATATCATCATCTCATCATGATATCATCATCATCTCCTCATGATATCATCATCATCATCTCATCATGATATCATCATCATCATCTTATCATGATATCATCATCATGTTATCATCATCATCATCATCATCATCATCATCATCAGCATCTCATCATGATATCATCATCATCATCATCATTACCGTCTCATCATGATATCATCATCATCATCATCATCATCATCATCTCATCATGATATTATCATCATCTCATCATGATATCATCATCATCATCATCATCATCATCATCTCATCATCATCTCATCATGATATCATCATCATCATCATCATCTCATCATCATCTCATCATGATATCATCATCATGATATCATCATCATCATCATCTCATCATGATATCATCATCATCTCATCATGATATCATCATCATCATCATCATCATCTCATCATCATCTCATCATGATATCATCATGATATCATCATCATGATATCATCATCATGATATCATCATGATATCATCATCATGATATCATCATCATCATCTCATCATGATATCATCATCATGATATCATCATCATCTCATCATGATATCATCATCATCTCATCATGATATCATCATCATCATCATTACCGTCTCATCATGATATCATCATCATCTCCTCATGATATCATCATCATCATCATCATCATCATCTCATCATGATATCATCATCATCATCATATCATCATGATATCATCATAATCTCATCATGATATCATCATCATCTCATCATGATATCATCATCATCTCATCATGATATCATCATCATCATCATCATCATCATCATCTCATCATGATATCATCATCATGATATCATCATCATCATCATCTCATCATTATATCATCATCATGATATCATCATCATCATCTCATCATGATATCATCATCATGATATCATCATCATCATCTCATCATGATATCATCATCATGATATCATCATCATGATATCATCATCTCATCATGATATCATCATCATCTCATCATGATATCATCATCATCTCATCATGATATCATCTTCATGATATCATCATCATGATATCATCATCTCATCATCATCATCTCATCATGATATCATCATCATCTCATCATGATATCATCATCATGATATCATCATCATGATATCATCATCATGATATCATCATGATATCATCATCATCTCATCATGATATCATCATTATGATATCATCATCATCATCATCATCATCATCATCATCTCATCATGATATCATCATCATCATCTCATCATCATCTCATCATGATATCATCATCATGATATCATCATCATCATCATCTCATCATCATCTCATCATCATCGTCATCATCTCATCATGATATCATCATCATGATATCATCATCATGATATCACCATCATCATCATCATCTCATCATGATATCATCATCATCATCATCATCATCATCATCATCTCATCATGATATCATCATCATGATATCATCATCATCATCATCATCATCATGATATCATCATCATGATATAATCATGATATCATCATCATCTCATCATGATATCATCATTATGATATCACCATCATCATCATCATCATCATCATCATCATCATCATCATCATCATCATCTCATCATGATATCATCATCATGATATCATCATCATCATCATCTCATCATTATATCATAATCATGATATCATCATCATCATCTCATCATGATATCATCATCATGATATCATCATCTCATCATGATATCATCATCATCTCATGATGATATCATCATCATGATATCATCATCATGATATCATCATGATATCATCATCATCTCATCATGATATCATCATCATCTCATCATGATATCATCATTATGATATCATCATCATCATCATCTCATCATGATATCATCATCATCATCTCATCATCATCTCATCATGATATCATCATCATGATATCATCATCATGATATCATCATCATCATCATCTCATCATGATATCATCATCATCATCATCATTATCTCATCATGATATCATCATCATGATATCATCATCATGATATCACCATCATCATCATCATCTCATCATGATATCATCATCATCATCATCATCATCATCATCATGATATCATCATCATGATATAATCATGATATCATCATCATCATCATCTCATCATTATATCATCATCATCTCATCATGATATCATCATCATCTCATCATGATATCATCATCATCATCAGCATCATCATCTCATCATGATATCATCATCATGATATCATCATCATGATATCATCATCATCTCATCATTATATCATCATCATCTCATCATGATATTATCATCATCTCATCATGATATCATCATCATCATCAGCATCATCATCTCATCATGATATCATCATCATGATATCATCATCATGATATCATCATCATCTCATCATGATATCATCATCATCTCATCATGGTATCATCATTATGATATCATCATCATCATCATCATCATCTCATCATTATGTCATCATCATGACATCATCATCATGATATCATCATGATATTATCATCATCTCATCGTGATATCATCATCATCATCATCTCATCATGATATCATCATCATCATAATCACCAATACCGTCTCATCATGATATCATCATCATCATCTCATCAACATCTCATCAACATCTCATCATGATATCATGATATCATCATCATCATCATCATCATCATCATCATTAACGTCTCATCATGATATCATCATCATCATCATCTCATCATGATATTATCATCATCTCATCATGATATCATCATCATCTCATCATCATCTCATCATGATATCATCATCATGATATCATCATCATGATATCATCATCATCATCATCTCATCATGATATCATCATCATGATATCATCATCATCATCATCATCATCTCATCATGATATCATCATCTTCATCATCATTACCATCTCATCATGATTTCATCATCATCATCATCTCATCATGATATCATCATCATCATTACCGTCTCATCATGATATCATCATCTCATCATGATATCATCATCATCTCCTCATGATATCATCATCATCATCTCATCATGATATCATCATCATCATCTTATCATGATATCATCATCATGTTATCATCATCATCATCATCATCATCATCATCATCTCATCATGATATCATCATCATCATCATTACCGTCTCATCATGATATCATCATCATCATCATCATCATCATCATCATCTCATCATGATATTATCATCATCTCATCATGATATCATCATCATCATCATCATCATCATCATCATCATCTCATCATCATCTCATCATGATATCATCATCATCATCATCATCTCATCATCATCTCATCATGATATCATCATCATGATATCATCATCATCATCATCTCATCATGATATCATCATCATCTCATCATGATATCATCATCATCATCATCATCATCTCATCATCATCTCATCATGATATCATCATGATATCATCATCATGATATCATCATCATGATATCATCATCATGATATCATCATGATATCATCATCATGATATCATCATCATCATCTCATCATGATATCATCATCATGATATCATCATCATCTCATCATGATATCATCATCATCTCATCATGATATCATCATCATCATCATCATTACCGTCTCATCATGATATCATCATGATATCATCATGATGATATCATCATCATGATATCATCATCATGATATCATCATCATGATATCATCATGATATCATCATCATGATATCATCATCATCATCTCATCATGATATCATCATCATGATATCATCATCATCTCATCATGATATCATCATCATCTCATCATGATATCATCATCAGCATCATCATCTCATCATGATATCATCATCATGATATCATCATCATGATATCATCATCATCTCATCATTATATCATCATCATCTCATCATGATATTATCATCATCTCATCATGATATCATCATCATCATCAGCATCATCATCTCATCATGATATCATCATCATGATATCATCATCATGATATCATCATCATCTCATCATGATATCATCATCATCTCATCATGGTATCATCATTATGATATCATCATCATCATCATCATCATCTCATCATTATGTCATCATCATGACATCATCATCATGATATCATCATGATATTATCATCATCTCATCGTGATATCATCATCATCATCATCTCATCATGATATCATCATCATCATAATCACCAATACCGTCTCATCATGATATCATCATCATCATCTCATCAACATCTCATCAACATCTCATCATGATATCATGATATCATCATCATCATCATCATCATCATCATCATCATTACCGTCTCATCATGATATCATCATCATCATCATCTCATCATGATATCATCATCATCATCTCATCATCATCTCATCATGATATCATCATCATGATATCATCATCATGATATCAGAATCATCATCATCATCTCATCATGATATCATCATCATCATCATCATCATCATCATCATCATCATGATATCATCATCATGATATAATCATGATATCATCATCATCTCATCATGATATCATCATGATATCATCATTATGATATCATCATCATCATCATCATCATCATCATCATCATCTCATCATGATATCATCATCATGATATCATCATCATCATCATCATCATCATGATATCATCATCATGATATAATCATGATATCATCATCATCTCATCATGATATCATCATGATATCATCATTATGATATCACCATCATCATCATCATCATCATCATCATCATCATCATCTCATCATTATGTCATCATCATGACATCATCATCATGATATCATCATGATATTATCATCATCTCATCGTGATATCATCATCATCATCATCTCATCATGATATCATCATCATCATAATCACCAATACCGTCTCATCATGATATCATCATCATCATCTCATCAACATCTCATCAACATCTCATCATGATATCATGATATCATCATCATCATCATCATCATCATCATCATTACCGTCTCATCATGATATCATCATCATCATCATCTCATCATGATATTATCATCATCTCATCATGATATCATCATCATCATCTCATCATCATCTCATCATGATATCATCATCATGATATCATCATCATGATATCATCATCATCATCATCTCATCATGATATCATCATCATGATATCATCATCATGATATCATCATCATCATCATCATCTCATCATGATATCATCATCTTCATCATCATTACCGTCTCATCATGATTTCATCATCATCATCATCTCATCATGATATCATCATCATCATTACCGTCTCATCATGATATCATCATCTCATCATGATATCATCATCATCTCCTCATGATATCATCATCATCATCTCATCATGATATCATCATCATCATCTTATCATGATATCATCATCATGATTCATCATCATCATCATCATCATCATCATCATCATCATCATCATCATCATCTCATCATGATATCATCATCATCATCATCATTACCGTCTCATCATGATATCATCATCATCATCATCATCATCATCTCATCATGATATTATCATCATCTCATCATGATATCATCATCATCATCATCATCATCATCATCATCTCATCATCATCTCATCATGATATCATCATCATCATCATCATCTCATCATCATCTCATCATGATATCATCATCATGATATCATCATCATCATCATCTCATCATGATATCATCATCATCTCATCATGATATCATCATCATCATCATCATCTCATCATCATCTCATCATGATATCATCATGATATCATCATCATGATATCATCATCATGATATCATCATGATATCATCATCATGATATCATCATCATCATCTCATCATGATATCATCATCATGATATCATCATCATCTCATCATGATATCATCATCATCTCATCATGATATCATCATCATCATCATTACCGTCTCATCATGATATCATCATCATCTCCTCATGATATCATCATCATCATCATCATCATCATCATCATCTCATCATGATATCATCATCATCATCATATCATCATGATATCATCATAATCTCATCATGATATCATCATCATCTCATCATGATATCATCATCATCTCATCATGATATCATCATCATCATCATCATCATCATCATCTCATCATGATATCATCATCATGATATCATCATCATCATCATCATCTCATCATTATATCATCATCATGATATCATCATCATCATCTCATCATGATATCATCATCATGATATCATCATCATCATCTCATCATGATATCATCATCATGATATCATCATCATGATATCATCATCTCATCATGATATCATCATCATCTCATCATGATATCATCATCATCTCATCATGATATCATCTTCATGATATCATCATCATGATATCATCATCTCATCATCATCATCTCATCATGATATCATCATCATCTCATCATGATATCATCATCATGATATCATCATCATGATATCATCATCATGATATCATCATCATGATATCATCATCATGATATCATCATGATATCATCATCATCTCATCATGATATCATCATTATGATATCATCATCATCATCATCATCATCATCATCATCATCATCATCATCTCATCATGATATCATCATCATCATCTCATCATCATCTCATCATGATATCATCATCATGATATCATCATCATCATCATCTCATCATGATATCATCATCATCGTCATCATCTCATCATGATATCATCATCATGATATCATCATCATGATATCACCATCATCATCATCATCATCTCATCATGATATCATCATCATCATCATCATCATCATCATCATCATCATCATCATGATATCATCATCATCATCTCATCATGATATCATCATCGTCATCATCTCATCATGATATCATCATCATGATATCATCATCATCATCATCATCTCATCATGATATCATCATCATCATCATCATCATCATCATCATCATGATATCATCATCATGATATAATCATGATATCATCATCATCTCATCATGATATCATCATGATATCATCATTATGATATCATCATCATCATCATCATCATCATCATCATCATCTCATCATGATATCATCATCATGATATCATCATCATCATCATCATCATCATCATGATATCATCATCATGATATAATCATGATATCATCATCATCTCATCATGATATCATCATGATATCATCATTATGATATCACCATCATCATCATCATCATCATCATCATCATCATCATCATCATCATCTCATCATGATATCATCATCATGATATCATCATCATCATCATCTCATCATTATATCATAATCATGATATCATCATCATCATCTCATCATGATATCATCATCATGATATCATCATCATGATATCATCATCTCATCATGATATCATCATCATCTCATCATGATATCATCATCATGATATCATCATCATGATATCATCATGATATCATCATCATCTCATCATGATATCATCATCATCTCATCATGATATCATCATTATGATATCATCATCATCATCATCATCTCATCATGATATCATCATCATCATCTCATCATCATCTCATCATGATATCATCATCATGATATCATCATCATCATCATCATCATCTCATCATGATATCATCATCATCATCATTATCTCATCATGATATCATCATCATGATATCATCATCATGATATCACCATCATCATCATCATCTCATCATGATATCATCATCATCATCATCATCATCATCATCATGATATCATCATCATGATATAATCATGATATCATCATCATCATCATCTCATCATTATATCATCATCATCTCATCATGATATCATCATCATCTCATCATGATATCATCATCATCATCAGCATCATCATCTCATCATGATATCATCATCATGATATCATCATCATCTCATCATTATATCATCATCATCTCATCATGATATTATCATCATCTCATCATGATATCATCATCATCATCAGCATCATCATCTCATCATGATATCATCATCATGATATCATCATCATGATATCATCATCATCTCATCATGATATCATCATCATCTCATCATGGTATCATCATTATGATATCATCATCATCATCATCTCATCATTATGTCATCATCATGACATCATCATCATGATATCATCATGATATTATCATCATCTCATCGTGATATCATCATCATCATCATCTCATCATGATATCATCATCATCATAATCACCAATACCGTCTCATCATGATATCATCATCATCATCTCATCAACATCTCATCAACATCTCATCATGATATCATGATATCATCATCATCATCATCATCATCATTAACGTCTCATCATGATATCATCATCATCATCATCTCATCATGATATTATCATCATCTCATCATGATATCATCATCATCTCATCATCATCTCATCATGATATCATCATCATGATATCATCATCATGATATCATCATCATCATCATCTCATCATGATATCATCATCATGATATCATCATCATCATCATCATCTCATCATGATATCATCATCTTCATCATCATTACCGTCTCATCATGATTTCATCATCATCATCATCTCATCATGATATCATCATCATGATATCATCATCATGATATCATCATCATCATCATCATCTCATCATGATATCATCATCATGATATCATCATCTCATCATCATCATCTCATCATGATATCATCATCATCTCATCATGATATCATCATCATGATATCATCATGATATCATCATCATCTCATCATGATATCATCATCATCTCATCATGATATCATCATTATGATATCATCATCATCATCATCATCATCATCATCATCATCATCATCTCATCATGATATCATCATCATCATCTCATCATCATCTCATCATGATATCATCATCATGATATCATCATCATCATCATCTCATCATGATATCATCATCATCGTCATCATCTCATCATGATATCATCATCATGATATCATCATCATGATATCACCATCATCATCATCATCTCATCATGATATCATCATCATCATCATCATCATCATCATCATCATCATCATCATCATGATATCATCATCATGATATAATCATGATATCATCATCATCTCATCATGATATCATCATGATATCATCATTATGATATCATCATCATCATCATCATCATCATCATCATCATCATCATCATCTCATCATGATATCATCATCATGATATCATCATCATCATCATCTCATCATGATATCATCATCATCATCATCATCATCATCATCATTATCATCATCAATATCATCTCATCATGATATCATCATAATGATATCATAATCATCTCATCATGATATCATCATCATCATCATGATATCATCATCATCATCATCACCATTACCGTCTCATCATGATATCATCATCATCATCTCATCAACATCTCATCAACATCTCATCATGATATCATCATCATGATTTCATCATCATCTCATCATGATATCATCATCATCATCATCATCATCATCTCATCATGATATCATCATCATCATCATCATCATCTCATCATGATATCATCATCATCATCAGCATCATCATCTCATCATGATATCATCATCATCATCATCATCATCATCTCATCATGATATCATCATCATCATCATCATCATCTCATCATGATATCATCATCATCATCAGCATCATCATCTCATCATGATATCATCATCATGATATCATCATCATGATATCATCATCATCTCATCATGATATCATCATCATCTCATCATGGTATCATCATTATGATATCATCATCATCATCATCTCATCATTATGTCATCATCATGACATCATCATCATGATATCATCATGATATTATCATCATCTCATCGTGATATCATCATCATCATCTCATCATGATATCATCATCATCATAATCACCAATACCGTCTCATCATGATATCATCATCATCATCTCATCAACATCTCATCAACATCTCATCATGATATCATGATATCATCATCATCATCATCATCATCATCATTAACGTCTCATCATGATATCATCATCATCATCATCTCATCATGATATTATCATCATCTCATCATGATATCATCATCATCTCATCATCATCTCATCATGATATCATCATCATGATATCATCATCATGATATCATCATCATCATCATCTCATCATGATATCATCATCATGATATCATCATCATCATCATCATCTCATCATGATATCATCATCTTCATCATCATTACCGTCTCATCATGATTTCATCATCATCATCATCTCATCATGATATCATCATCATGATATCATCATCATGATATCATCATCATCATCATCTCATCATGATATCATCATCATGATATCATCATCTCATCATCATCATCTCATCATGATATCATCATCATCTCATCATGATATCATCATCATGATATCATCATCATGATATCATCATGATATCATCATCATCTCATCATGATATCATCATCATCTCATCATGATATCATCATTATGATATCATCATCATCATCATCATCATCATCATCATCATCATCATCTCATCATGATATCATCATCATCATCTCATCATCATCTCATCATGATATCATCATCATGATATCATCATCATCATCATCTCATCATGATATCATCATCATCGTCATCATCTCATCATGATATCATCATCATGATATCATCATCATGATATCACCATCATCATCATCATCTCATCATGATATCATCATCATCATCATCATCATCATCATCATCATCATCATCATGATATCATCATCATGATATAATCATGATATCATCATCATCTCATCATGATATCATCATGATATCATCATTATGATATCATCATCATCATCATCATCATCATCATCATCATCATCATCATCATCATCATCTCATCATGATATCATCATCATGATATCATCATCATCATCATCTCATCATGATATCATCATCATCATCATCATCATCATCATCATTATCATCATCAATATCATCTCATCATGATATCATCATAATGATATCATAATCATCTCATCATGATATCATCATCATCATCATGATATCATCATCATCATCATCACCATTACCGTCTCATCATGATATCATCATCATCATCTCATCAACATCTCATCAACATCTCATCATGATATCATCATCATGATTTCATCATCATCTCATCATGATATCATCATCATCATCATCATCATCTCATCATGATATCATCATCATCATCATCATCATCTCATCATGATATCATCATCATCATCATCATCATCATCATCATTACCGTCTCATCATGATATCATCATCATCATCATCTCATCATGATATTATCATCATCTCATCATGATATCATCATCATCATCTCATCATCATCTCATCATGATATCATCATCATGATATCATCATCATCATCATCTCATCATGATATCATCATCATGATATCATCATCATCATCATCTCATCATGATATCATCATCTTCATCATCATTACCGTCTCATCATGATATCATCATCATCATCATCATCATCTCATCATGATATCATCATCATCATTACCGTCTCATCATGATATCATCATCTCATCATGATATCATCATCATCTCCTCATGATATCATCATCATCATCTCATCATGATATCATCATCATCATCATCTTATCATGATATCATCATCATGTTATCATCATCATCATCATCATCATCTCATCATGGTATCATCATCATCATCATCATTACCGTCTCATCATGATATCATCATCATCATCTCATCATGATATCATCATCATCATCTCATCAGGATATCATCATCATCTCATCATGATATCATCATCATCATCTCATCATGATATCATCATCATCATCATCATCATCATCATCATCATCTCATCATGATATCATCATCATGATATCATCATCATCATCATCATCATCATCATCATCATCATCATCATCATCATCATCTCATCATGATATCATCATCATCATCATCATCATCATCATTACCATCTCATCATGATATCATCATCATCATCATCATCATCATCTCATCATGATATCATCATCATCATCATTACCGTCTCATCATGATATCATCATCATCATCATCATCATCATCTCATCATGATATCATCATCATCATCATCATCTCATCATGATATCATCATCATCATCATCATCATCTCATCATGATATCATCATCATCATCATCATCTCATCATGATATCATCATCATCATCATCTCATCATGATATCATCATCATGATCTCATCATGATATCATCATCATGATATCATCATCATGATATCATCATCATCATCATCTCATCATGATATCATCATCATCATCATCATCATCATAATCATCATCATCATCATCATTACCGTCTCATCATGATATCATCATCATCATCATCATCATCTCATCATGATATTATCATCATCTCATCATGATATTATCATCATCATCCACATCATCATCTCATCATCATCTCATCATGATATTATCATCATCATCATCTCATCATGATATCATCATCATGATATCATCATCATCATCATCATCATCATCTCATCATGATATTATCATCATCTCATCATGATATCATCATCATCATCTCATCATCATCTCATCATGATATCATCATCATCATCATCATCATCATCATCATCATCATCATCTCATCATCATCTCATCATGATATCATAATCATCATCATCATCATCATCATCATCATCATCATCATCATCATCATCATCATCTCATCATGATATCATCATCATGATATCATCATTATCATCACATCATTATATCATCATCATGATATCATCATCATCATCATCATCATCATCATCATGATATCATCATCATGATATCATCATCATCATCTCATCATGATATCATCATCATCTCATCATGATATCATCATCATCTCATCATGATATCATCATCATGATATCATCATAATGATATCATCATAATGATATCATCATGATATCATCATCATCTCATCATGATATCATCATCATCTCATCATGATATCATCATTATGATATCATCATCATCATCATCATCATCATCATCTCATCATGATATCATCATCATCATCATCATCTCATCATGATATCATCATCATCATCATCATCATCACCATTACCATCACATCATGATATCATCATCATCGTCTCATCATCATCTCATCATGATATCATCATCATCATCATCATCATCATCATCATCTCATCATGATATCATCATAATGATATCATCATCATCATCATCTAATCATGATATCATCATCATCATCATCATCTCCTCATGATATCATCATCATCATCTCATCATGATATCATCATCATCATCTCATCATGATATCATCATCATCATCATCATCTCCTCATGATATCATCATCATCATCTCATCATGATATCATCATTATCATCTCATCATGATATCATCATCATGATATCATCATCATCATCATCATCTCATCATGATATCATCATCATCATCATCATTACCGTCTCATGATGATATCATCATCATCATCATCTCATCATGATATCATCATCATCATCTCATCAGGATATCATCATCATCTCATCATGATATCATCATCATCATCTCATCATGATATCATCATCATCATCATCTCATCATGATATCATCATCATGATATCATCATCATCATCATCATCATCATCATCATCATCTCATTATGATATCATCATCATCATCATCATCATTACCGTCTCATCATGATATCATCATCATCATCATCATCATCATCATCATCTCATCATGATATCATCATCATCATCATCATTACCGTCTCATCATGATATCATCATCATCATCATTATCATCTCATCATGATATCATCATCATCATCATCATCTCATCATGATATCATCATCATCATAATCATCTCATCATGATATCATCATCATCATCATCTCATCATGATATCATCATCATGATATAATCATCATGATATTATCATCATCATCATCTCATCATGATATCATCATCATCATCATCATAATCATCATCATCATCATTACCGTCTCATCATGATATCATCATCATCATCATCATCATCATCATCATCTCATCATGATATTATCATCATCTCATCATGATATTATCATCATCATCATCATCATCATCATCATCATCTCATCATCATCTCATCATGATATCATCATCATCATCATCATCATCATCATCATCATCATCATCATCTCATTATGATATCATCATCATCATCATCATTACCGTCTCATCATGATATCATCATCATCATCATCATCATCATCATCATCATCTCATCATGATATCATCATCATCATCATCATTACCGTCTCATCATCATCATCATCTCATCATCATTATCATCTCATCATGATTTCATCATCATCATCATCATCTCATCATGATATCATCATCATCATCATCATCATCTCATCATGATATCATCATCATCATCATCATCTCATCATGATATCATCATCATCATCATCTCATCATGATATCATCATCATCTCATCATGATATCATCATCATCATCATCATCATAATCATCATCATCATCATCATCATTACCGTCTCATCATGTTATCATCATCATCATCATCATCATCATCATCATCTCATCATGATATTATCATCATCTCATCATGATATTATCATCATCATCATCATCATCATCATCATCATCTCATCATCATCTCATCATGATATCATCATCATCATCATCTCATCATGATATCATCATCATGATAGCATCATCATCATCATCATCTCATCATGATATTATCATCATCTCATCATGATATCATCATCATCATCATCATCATCTCATCATCATCTCATCATGATATCATCATCATCATCTCATCATGATATCATCATCATCATCATCATCATCATCATCATCTCATCATCATCTCATCATGATATCATCATCATCATCATCATCTCATCATGATATCATCATCATGATAGCATCATCATCATCATCACATCATTATATCATCATCATGATATCATCATCATCATCTCATCATGATATCATCATCATGATATCATCATCATGATATCATCATCATGATATCATCATCATGATATCATCATGATATCATCATCATCTCATCATGATATCATCATCATGATATCATCATAATGATATCATCATAATGATATCATCATAATGATATCATCATGATATCATCATCATCTAATCATGATATCATCATCATCTCATCATGATATCATCATTATGATATCATCATCATCATCTCATCATGATATCATCATCATCATCATCATCTCATCATGATATCATCATCATCATGATCATCACCATTACCATCACATCATGATATCATCATCATCGTCTCATCATCATCTCATCATGCTATCATCATCATGATATCATCATCATGATATCATCATGCTATCATCATCATGATATCATCATCATCATCTCATCATCATCATCATCATTATCATCATCTCATCATGATATCATCATCATCATCTCATCATGATATCATCATCATCATCTCATCATGATATCATCATCATCATCATCTAATCATGATATCATCATCATCATCATCATCTCATCATGATATCATCATCATCTCATCATGATATCATCATCATCATCAGCATCATCATCTCATCATGATATCATCATCATGATATCATCATCATGATATCATCATCATGATATCATCATTATGATATCATCATCATCATCATTATGTCATCATCATCATCTCATCATGGTATCATCATTATGATATCATCATCATCATCATTATGTCATCATCATGACATCATCATCATGATATCATCATGATATTATCATCATCTCATCGTGATATCATCATCATCATCATCTCATCATGATATCATCATCATCATCATCACCATTACCGTCTCATCATGATATCATCATCATCATATCATCATCATCTCATCAACATCTCATCATGATATCATCATCATCTCATCATGATATCATCATCATCATCATCATCATCTCATCATGATATCATCATCATCATCATCATCATCATCATCATCATTACCGTCTCATCATGATATCATCATCATCATCATCATCATCATCATTACCGTCTCATCATGATATCATCATCATCATCATCTCATCATGATATTATCATCATCTCATCATGATATCATCATCATCATCATCATCTCATCATCATCTCATCATGATATCATCATCATGATATCATCATCATCATCATCATCATCTCATCATGATATCATCATCATGATATCATCATCATCATCATCATCTCATCATGATATCATCATCTTCATCATCATTACCGTCTCATCATGATATCATCATCATCATTACCGTCTCATTATGATATCATCATCTCATCATGATATCATCATCATCTCCTCATGATATCATCATCATCATCTCATCATGATATCATCATCATCTCATCATGATATCATCATCATCATCTCATCATGATATCATCATCATCATCATCATCATCATCATCTCATCATGATATCATCATCATCATCATCATTACCGTCTCATCATGATATCATCATCATCATCATCATCATCTCATCATGATATCATCATCATCATCATTATCATTACCGTCTCATCATGATATCATCATCATCATCATCATCATCTCATCATGATATCATCATCATCATCATCATCTCATCATGATATCATCATCATGATATCATCATCATCATCATCTCATCATGATATCATCATCATGATATCATCATCATCATCATCTCATCATGATATCATCATCATGATATCATCATCATCATCATCTCATCATGATATCATCATCTTCATCATCATTACCGTCTCATCATGATATCATCATCATCATCATCATCTCATCATGATATCATCATCATCATTACCGTCTCATCATGATATCATCATCTCATCATGATATCATCATCATCTCATCATGATATCATCATCATCTCCTCATGATATCATCATCATCATCTCATCATGATATCATCATCATCATCTTATCATGATATCATCATCATGTTATCATCATCATCATCATCATCATCATCTCATCATTATATCATCATCATCATCATCATCATTACCGTCTCATCATGATATCATCATCATCATCTCATCATGATATCATCATCATCATCTCATCAGGATATCATCATCATCTCATCATGATATCATCATCATCATCTCATCATTATATCATCATCATCTCATCATGATATCATCTTCATCTCATCATGGTATCATCATCATCATCAGCATCATCATCTCATCATGATATCATCATCATGATATCATCATCATGATATCATCATCATGATATCATCATCATGATATCATCATCATCTCATCATTATATCATCATCATCTCATCATGATATTATCATCATCTCATCATGATATCATCATCATCATCAGCATCATCATCTCATCATGATATCATCATCATGATATCATCATCATGATATCATCATCATCTCATCATGATATCATCATCATCTCATCATGGTATCATCATTATGATATCATCATCATCATCATCATCATCTCATCATTATGTCATCATCATGACATCATCATCATGATATCATCATGATATTATCATCATCTCATCGTGATATCATCATCATCATCATCTCATCATGATATCATCATCATCATAATCACCAATACCGTCTCATCATGATATCATCATCATCATCTCATCAACATCTCATCAACATCTCATCATGATATCATGATATCATCATCATCATCATCATCATCATCATCATCATTACCGTCTCATCATGATATCATCATCATCATCATCTCATCATGATATTATCATCATCTCATCATGATATCATCATCATCATCTCATCATCATCTCATCATGATATCATCATCATGATATCATCATCATCATCATCTCATCATCATTACCGTCTCATCATGATATCATCATCATCATCATCATCTCATCATGATATTATCATCATCTCATCATGATATCATCATCATCATCTCATCATCATCTCATCATGATATCATCATCATGATATCATCATCATCATCATCTCATCATGATATCATCATCATGATATCATCATCATCATCATCATCTCATCATGATATCATCATCTTCATCATCATTACCGTCTCATCATGATTTCATCATCATCATCATCTCATCATGATATCATCATCATCATTACCGTCTCATCATGATATCATCATCTCATCATGATATCATCATCATCTCCTCATGATATCATCATCATCATCTCATCATGATATCATCATCATCATCTTATCATGATATCATCATCATGTTATCATCATCATCATCATCATCATCATCATCTCATCATGATATCATCATCATCATCATCATTACCGTCTCATCATGATATCATCATCATCATCATCATCATCATCATCTCATCATGATATTATCATCATCTCATCATGATATCATCATCATCATCATCTCATCATGATATCATCATCTTCATCATCATTACCGTCTCATCATGATATCATCATCATCATTACCGTCTCATTATGATATCATCATCTCATCATGATATCATCATCATCTCCTCATGATATCATCATCATCATCTCATCATGATATCATCATCATCTCATCATGATATCATCATCATCATCTCATCATGATATCATCATCATCATCATCATCATCATCTCATCATGATATCATCATCATCATCATCATCATTACCGTCTCATCATGATATCATCATCATCATCATCATCATCTCATCATGATATCATCATCATCATCATCATCATTACCGTCTCATCATGATATCATCATCATCATCATCATCATCTCATCATGATATCATCATCATCATCATCATCTCATCATGATATCATCATCATGATATCATCATCATCATCATCTCATCATGATATCATCATCATGATATCATCATCATCATCATCTCATCATGATATCATCATCATGATATCATCATCATCATCATCTCATCATGATATCATCATCTTCATCATCATTACCGTCTCATCATGATATCATCATCATCATCATCATCTCATCATGATATCATCATCATCATTACCGTCTCATCATGATATCATCATCTCATCATGATATCATCATCATCTCATCATGATATCATCATCATCTCCTCATGATATCATCATCATCATCTCATCATGATATCATCATCATCATCTTATCATGATATCATCATCATGTTATCATCATCATCATCATCATCATCTCATCATTATATCATCATCATCATCATCATCATTACCGTCTCATCATGATATCATCATCATCATCTCATCATGATATCATCATCATCATCTCATCAGGATATCATCATCATCTCATCATGATATCATCATCATCATCTCATCATTATATCATCATCATCTCATCATGATATCATCTTCATCTCATCATGGTATCATCATCATCATCAGCATCATCATCTCATCATGATATCATCATCATGATATCATCATCATGATATCATCATCATGATATCATCATCATCTCATCATTATATCATCATCATCTCATCATGATATTATCATCATCTCATCATGATATCATCATCATCATCAGCATCATCATCTCATCATGATATCATCATCATGATATCATCATCATGATATCATCATCATCTCATCATGATATCATCATCATCTCATCATGGTATCATCATTATGATATCATCATCATCATCATCATCATCTCATCATTATGTCATCATCATGACATCATCATCATGATATCATCATGATATTATCATCATCTCATCGTGATATCATCATCATCTCATCATGATATCATCATCATCATAATCACCAATACCGTCTCATCATGATATCATCATCATCATCTCATCAACATCTCATCAACATCTCATCATGATATCATGATATCATCATCATCATCATCATCATCATCATCATCATCATCATTACCGTCTCATCATGATATCATCATCATCTCATCATGATATTATCATCATCTCATCATGATATCATCATCATCATCTCATCATCATCTCATCATGATATCATCATCATGATATCATCATCATCATCATCTCATCATCATTACCGTCTCATCATGATATCATCATCATCATCATCTCATCATGATATTATCATCATCTCATCATGATATCATCATCATCATCTCATCATCATCTCATCATGATATCATCATCATGATATCATCATCATCATCATCTCATCATGATATCATCATCATGATATCATCATCATCATCATCATCTCATCATGATATCATCATCTTCATCATCATTACCGTCTCATCATGATTTCATCATCATCATCATCTCATCATGATATCATCATCATCATTACCGTCTCATCATGATATCATCATCTCATCATGATATCATCATCATCTCCTCATGATATCATCATCATCATCTCATCATGATATCATCATCATCATCTTATCATGATATCATCATCATGTTATCATCATCATCATCATCATCATCATCATCTCATCATGATATCATCATCATCATCATCATTACCGTCTCATCATGATATCATCATCATCATCATCATCATCATCATCATCTCATCATGATATTATCATCATCTCATCATGATATCATCATCATCATCATCATCATCATCATCATCTCATCATCATCTCATCATGATATCATCATCATCATCATCATCTCATCATCATCTCATCATGATATCATCATCATGATATCATCATCATCATCATCTCATCATGATATCATCATCATCTCATCATGATATCATCATCATCATCATCATCTCATCATCATCTCATCATGATATCATCATGATATCATCATCATGATATCATCATCATGATATCATCATCATGATATCATCATCATGATATCATCATGATATCATCATCATGATATCATCATCATCATCTCATCATGATATCATCATCATGATATCATCATGATATCATCATCATGATATCATCATCATGATATCATCATCATGATATCATCATGATATCATCATCATGATATCATCATCATCATCTCATCATGATATCATCATCATGATATCATCATCATCTCATCATGATATCATCATCATCTCATCATGATATCAGCATCATCATCATTACCGTCTCATCATGATATCATCATCATCTCCTCATGATATCATCATCATCATCATCATCATCATCATCATCTCATCATGATATCATCATCATCATCATATCATCATGATATCATCATAATCTCATCATGATATCATCATCATCTCATCATGATATCATCATCATCTCATCATGATATCATCATCATCATCATCATCATCTCATCATGATATCATCATCATGATATCATCATCATCATCATCTCATCATTATATCATCATCATGATATCATCATCATCATCTCATCATGATATCATCATCATGATATCATCATCATCATCTCATCATGATATCATCATCATGATATCCTCATCATCATCACCTCATCATGATATCATCATCCTGATAATATCATCATCATCATGATCATCTCATCATGATATCATCATCATCATCATCATCTCATCATGGTATAATCATCATGATATCATCATCATCATATCATCATGATATCATCATCACCTCATCATGATATCATCATCATGATATCATCATCTCATGGTGATATCATCATCATCATCTCATCATGATATCATCATCATCATCATCATCATCATCATCATCATCTCATCATGATATCATCATCATGATATCATCATCATATCATCATGATATCATCATCATCTCATCATGATATCATCATCATCATCTCATCATGATATCATCTCATGGTGATATCATCATCATCATCTCATCATGATATCATCATCATCGTCATCATCTCATCATGATATCATCATCATGATATCATCATCATGATATCACCATCATCATCATCATCTCATCATGATATCATCATCATCATCATCATCATCATCATGATCATGATATCATCATCATGATATAATCATGATATCATCATCATCTCATCATGATATCATCATGATATCATCATTATGATATCATCATCATCATCATCATCATCATCATCTCATCATGATATCATCATCATGATATCATCATCATCATCATCTCATCATGATATCATCATCATCATCATCATCATTATCATCATCAATATCATCTCATCATGATATCATCATAATGATATCATAATCATCTCATCATGATATCATCATCATCATCATCTCATCATGATATCATCATCATCATCATCACCATTACCGTCTCATCATGATATCATCATCATCATCTCATCAACATCTCATCAACATCTCATCATGATATCATCATCATGATTTCATCATCATCTCATCATGATATCATCATCATCATCATCATCATCTCATCATGATATCATCATCATCATCATCATCATCATCTCATCATGATATCATCATCATCATCATCATCATCATCATCATCATTACCGTCTCATCATGATATCATCATCATCATCATCTCATCATGATATTATCATCATCTCATCATGATATCATCATCATCATCTCATCATCATCTCATCATGATATCATCATCATGATATCATTATCATCATCATCTCATCATGATATCATCATCATGATATCATCATCATCATCATCTCATCATGATATCATCATCTTCATCATCATTACCGTCTCATCATGATATCATCATCATCATCATCATCTCATCATGATATCATCATCATCATTACCGTCTCATCATGATATCATCATCTCATCATGATATCATCATCATCTCCTCATGATATCATCATCATCATCTCATCATGATATCATCATCATCTTATCATGATATCATCATCATGTTATCATCATCATCATCATCATCATCATCATCTCATCATGATATCATCATCATCATCATCATTACCATCTCATCATGATATCATCATCATCATCTCATCATGATATCATCATCATCATCTCATCATGATATCATCATCATCTCATCATGATATCATCATTATGATATCATCATCATCATCATCATCATCTCATCATGATATCATCATCATCATCATCATCATCTCATCATGATATCATCATCATCATCATCATCATCACCATTACCATCACATCATGATATCATCATCATCGTCTCATCATCATCTCATCATGATATCATCATCATCATCATCATCATCATCATCTCATCATGATATCATCATAATGATATCATCATCATCATCATCTAATCATGATATCATCATCATCATCATCATCTCCTCATGATATCATCATCATCATCTCATCATGATATCATCATCATCATCTCATCATGATATCATCATCATCATCATCATCTCCTCATGATATCATCATCATCATCTCATCATGATATCATCATTATCATCTCATCATGATATCATCATCATGATATCATCATCATCATCATCATCTCATCATGATATCATCATCATCATCATCATTACCGTCTCATGATGATATCATCATCATCATCATCTCATCATGATATCATCATCATCATCTCATCAGGATATCATCATCATCTCATCATGATATCATCATCATCATCTCATCATGATATCATCATCATCATCATCTCATCATGATATCATCATCATGATATCATCATCATCATCATCATCATCATCATCATCATCTCATTATGATATCATCATCATCATCATCATCATTACCGTCTCATCATGATATCATCATCATCATCATCATCATCATCATCATCTCATCATGATATCATCATCATCATCATCATTACCGTCTCATCATGATATCATCATCATCATCATTATCATCTCATCATGATATCATCATCATCATCATCATCTCATCATGATATCATCATCATCATAATCATCTCATCATGATATCATCATCATCATCATCTCATCATGATATCATCATCATGATATAATCATCATGATATTATCATCATCATCATCTCATCATGATATCATCATCATCATCATCATAATCATCATCATCATCATTACCGTCTCATCATGATATCATCATCATCATCATCATCATCATCTCATCATGATATTATCATCATCTCATCATGATATTATCATCATCATCATCATCATCATCATCATCATCTCATCATCATCTCATCATGATATCATCATCATCATCATCATCATCATCATCATCATCATCATCTCATTATGATATCATCATCATCATCATCATTACCGTCTCATCATGATATCATCATCATCATCATCATCATCATCATCATCATCTCATCATGATATCATCATCATCATCATCATTACCGTCTCATCATCATCATCATCTCATCATCATTATCATCTCATCATGATTTCATCATCATCATCATCATCTCATCATGATATCATCATCATCATCATCATCATCTCATCATGATATCATCATCATCATCATCATCTCATCATGATATCATCATCATCATCATCTCATCATGATATCATCATCATCTCATCATGATATCATCATCATCATCATCATCATAATCATCATCATCATCATCATCATTACCGTCTCATCATGTTATCATCATCATCATCATCATCATCATCTCATCATGATATTATCATCATCTCATCATGATATTATCATCATCATCATCATCATCATCATCATCATCTCATCATCATCTCATCATGATATCATCATCATCATCATCTCATCATGATATCATCATCATGATAGCATCATCATCATCATCATCTCATCATGATATTATCATCATCTCATCATGATATCATCATCATCATCATCATCATCTCATCATCATCTCATCATGATATCATCATCATCATCTCATCATGATATCATCATCATCATCATCATCATCATCATCATCTCATCATCATCTCATCATGATATCATCATCATCATCATCATCTCATCATGATATCATCATCATGATAGCATCATCATCATCATCACATCATTATATCATCATCATGATATCATCATCATCATCTCATCATGATATCATCATCATGATATCATCATCATGATATCATCATCATGATATCATCATGATATCATCATCATCTCATCATGATATCATCATCATGATATCATCATAATGATATCATCATAATGATATCATCATGATATCATCATCATCTAATCATGATATCATCATCATCTCATCATGATATCATCATTATGATATCATCATCATCATCTCATCATGATATCATCATCATCATCATCATCTCATCATGATATCATCATCATCATGATCATCACCATTACCATCACATCATGATATCATCATCATCGTCTCATCATCATCTCATCATGCTATCATCATCATGATATCATCATCATGATATCATCATGCTATCATCATCATGATATCATCATCATCATCTCATCATCATCATCATCATTATCATCATCTCATCATGATATCATCATCATCATCTCATCATGATATCATCATCATCATCTCATCATGATATCATCATCATCATCATCTAATCATGATATCATCATCATCATCATCATCTCATCATGATATCATCATCATCTCATTATGATATCATCATCATCATCAGCATCATCATCTCATCATGATATCATCATCATGATATCATCATCATGATATCATCATCATGATATCATCATCATGATATCATCATGATATCATCATCATCTCATCATGATATCATCATCATCTCATCATGGTATCATCATTATGATATCATCATCATCATCATTATGTCATCATCATGACATCATCATCATGATATCATCATGATATTATCATCATCTCATCGTGATATCATCATCATCATCATCTCATCATGATATCATCATCATCATCATCACCATTACCGTCTCATCATGATATCATCATCATCATATCATCATCATCTCATCAACATCTCATCATGATATCATCATCATCTCATCATGATATCATCATCATCATCATCATCATCTCATCATGATATCATCATCATCATCATCATCATCATCATCATCATTACCGTCTCATCATGATATCATCATCATCATCATCATCATCATCATTACCGTCTCATCATGATATCATCATCATCATCATCTCATCATGATATTATCATCATCTCATCATGATATCATCATCATCATCATCATCTCATCATCATCTCATCATGATATCATCATCATGATATCATCATCATCATCATCATCATCTCATCATGATATCATCATCATGATATCATCATCATCATCATCATCTCATCATGATATCATCATCTTCATCATCATTACCGTCTCATCATGATATCATCATCATCATTACCGTCTCATTATGATATCATCATCTCATCATGATATCATCATCATCTCCTCATGATATCATCATCATCATCTCATCATGATATCATCATCATCTCATCATGATACCATCATCATCATCTCATCATGATATCATCATCATCATCATCATCATCATCATCTCATCATGATATCATCATCATCATCATCATTACCGTCTCATCATGATATCATCATCATCATCATCATCATCTCATCATGATATCATCATCATCATCATCATCATTACCGTCTCATCATGATATCATCATCATCATCATCATCATCATCATCTCATCATGATATCATCATCATCATCATCATCTCATCATTACCGTCTCATCATGATATCATCATCATCATCATCATAATCATCATCATCATCATTACCGTCTCATCATGATATCATCATCATCATCATCATCATCATCTCATCATGATATTATCATCATCTCATCATGATATTATCATCATCATCATCATCATCATCATCATCATCTCATCATCATCTCATCATGATATCATCATCATCATCATCATCATCATCATCATCATCATCTCATTATGATATCATCATCATCATCATCATTACCGTCTCATCATGATATCATCATCATCATCATCATCATCATCATCATCTCATCATGATATCATCATCATCATCATCATTACCGTCTCATCATCATCATCATCTCATCATCATTATCATCTCATCATGATTTCATCATCATCATCATCATCTCATCATGATATCATCATCATCATCATCATCATCTCATCATGATATCATCATCATCATCATCATCTCATCATGATATCATCATCATCATCATCTCGTCATGATATCATCATCATCTCATCATGATATCATCATCATCATCATCATCATAATCATCATCATCATCATCATCATTACCGTCTCATCATGTTATCATCATCATCATCATCATCTCATCATGATATTATCATCATCTCATCATGATATTATCATCATCATCATCATCATCATCATCATCATCATCTCATCATCATCTCATCATGATATCATCATCATCATCATCTCATCATGATATCATCATCATGATAGCATCATCATCATCATCATCTCATCATGATATTATCATCATCTCATCATGATATCATCATCATCATCATCATCATCTCATCATCATCTCATCATGATATCATCATCATCATCTCATCATGATATCATCATCATCATCATCATCATCATCATCATCTCATCATCATCTCATCATGATATCATCATCATCATCATCATCTCATCATGATATCATCATCATGATAGCATCATCATCATCATCACATCATTATATCATCATCATGATATCATCATCATCATCTCATCATGATATCATCATCATGATATCATCATCATGATATCATCATCATGATATCATCATGATATCATCATCATCTCATCATGATATCATCATCATGATATCATCATAATGATATCATCATAATGATATCATCATGATATCATCATCATCTAATCATGATATCATCATCATCTCATCATGATATCATCATTATGATATCATCATCATCATCTCATCATGATATCATCATCATCATCATCATCTCATCATGATATCATCATCATCATGATCATCACCATTACCATCACATCATGATATCATCATCATCGTCTCATCATCATCTCATCATGCTATCATCATCATGATATCATCATCATGATATCATCATGCTATCATCATCATGATATCATCATCATCATCTCATCATCATCATCATCATTATCATCATCTCATCATGATATCATCATCATCATCTCATCATGATATCATCATCATCATCTCATCATGATATCATCATCATCATCATCTAATCATGATATCATCATCATCATCATCATCTCATCATGATATCATCATCATCTCATCATGATATCATCATCATCATCAGCATCATCATCTCATCATGATATCATCATCATGATATCATCATCATGATATCATCATCATGATATCATCATCATGATATCATCATCATGATATCATCATCATGATATCATCATCATCTCATCATGATATCATCATCATCTCATCATGGTATCATCATTATGATATCATCATCATCATCATTATGTCATCATCATGACATCATCATCATGATATCATCATGATATTATCATCATCTCATCGTGATATCATCATCATCATCATCTCATCATGATATCATCATCATCATCATCACCATTACCGTCTCATCATGATATCATCATCATCATATCATCATCATCTCATCAACATCTCATCATGATATCATCATCATCTCATCATGATATCATCATCATCATCATCATCATCTCATCATGATATCATCATCATCATCATCATCATCATCATCATCATCATTACCGTCTCATCATGATATCATCATCATCATCATCATCATCATCATTACCGTCTCATCATGATATCATCATCATCATCATCTCATCATGATATTATCATCATCTCATCATGATATCATCATCATCATCATCATCATCATCTCATCATCATCTCATCATGATATCATCATCATGATATCATCATCATCATCATCATCATCTCATCATGATATCATCATCATGATATCATCATCATCATCATCATCTCATCATGATATCATCATCTTCATCATCATTACCGTCTCATCATGATATCATCATCATCATTACCGTCTCATTATGATATCATCATCTCATCATGATATCATCATCATCATCATCATGATATCATCATCATCATCTCATCATGATATCATCATCATCTCATCATGATATCATCATCATCATCTCATCATGATATCATCATCATCATCATCATCATCATCATCTCATCATGATATCATCATCATCATCATCATCATTACCGTCTCATCATGATATCATCATCATCATCATCATCATCTCATCATGATATCATCATCATCATCATCATCATTACCGTCTCATCATGATATCATCATCATCATCATCATCATCATCTCATCATGATATCATCATCATCATCATCATCTCATCATGATATCATCATCATGATATCATCATCATCATCATCTCATCATGATATCATCATCATGATATCATCATCATCATCATCTCATCATGATATCATCATCATGATATCATCATCATCATCATCTCATCATGATATCATCATCTTCATCATCATTACCGTCTCATCATGATATCATCATCATCATCATCATCTCATCATGATATCATCATCATCATTACCGTCTCATCATGATATCATCATCTCATCATGATATCATCATCATCTCATCATGATATCATCATCATCTCCTCATGATATCATCATCATCATCTCATCATGATATCATCATCATCATCTTATCATGATATCATCATCATGTTATCATCATCATCATCATCATCATCTCATCATTATATCATCATCATCATCATCATCATTACCGTCTCATCATGATATCATCATCATCATCTCATCATGATATCATCATCATCATCTCATCAGGATATCATCATCATCTCATCATGATATCATCATCATCATCTCATCATTATATCATCATCATCTCATCATGATATCATCTTCATCTCATAATGGTATCATCATCATCATCAGCATCATCATCTCATCATGATATCATCATCATGATATCATCATCATGATATCATCATCATGATATCATCATCATCTCATCATTATATCATCATCATCTCATCATGATATTATCATCATCTCATCATGATATCATCATCATCATCAGCATCATCATCTCATCATGATATCATCATCATGATATCATCATCATGATATCATCATCATCTCATCATGATATCATCATCATCTCATCATGGTATCATCATTATGATATCATCATCATCATCATCATCATCTCATCATTATGTCATCATCATGACATCATCATCATGATATCATCATGATATTATCATCATCTCATCGTGATATCATCATCATCATCATCTCATCATGATATCATCATCATCATAATCACCAATACCGTCTCATCATGATATCATCATCATCATCTCATCAACATCTCATCAACATCTCATCATGATATCATGATATCATCATCATCATCATCATCATCATCATCATCATTACCGTCTCATCATGATATCATCATCATCATCATCTCATCATGATATTATCATCATCTCATCATGATATCATCATCATCATCTCATCATCATCTCATCATGATATCATCATCATGATATCATCATCATCATCATCTCATCATCATTACCGTCTCATCATGATATCATCATCATCATCATCTCATCATGATATTATCATCATCTCATCATGATATCATCATCATCATCTCATCATCATCTCATCATGATATCATCATCATGATATCATCATCATCATCATCTCATCATGATATCATCATCATGATATCATCATCATCATCATCATCTCATCATGATATCATCATCTTCATCATCATTACCGTCTCATCATGATTTCATCATCATCATCATCTCATCATGATATCATCATCATCATTACCGTCTCATCATGATATCATCATCTCATCATGATATCATCATCATCTCCTCATGATATCATCATCATCATCTCATCATGATATCATCATCATCATCTTATCATGATATCATCATCATGTTATCATCATCATCATCATCATCATCATCTCATCATGATATCATCATCATCATCATCATTACCGTCTCATCATGATATCATCATCATCATCATCATCATCATCATCATCTCATCATGATATTATCATCATCTCATCATGATATCATCATCATCATCATCTCATCATGATATCATCATCTTCATCATCATTACCGTCTCATCATGATATCATCATCATCATTACCGTCTCATTATGATATCATCATCTCATCATGATATCATCATCATCTCCTCATGATATCATCATCATCATCTCATCATGATATCATCATCATCTCATCATGATATCATCATCATCATCTCATCATGATATCATCATCATCATCATCATCATCATCATCTCATCATGATATCATCATCATCATCATCATTACCGTCTCATCATGATATCATCATCATCATCATCATCATCTCATCATGATATCATCATCATCATCATCATCATTACCGTCTCATCATGATATCATCATCATCATCATCATCATCATCTCATCATGATATCATCATCATCATCATCATCTCATCATGATATCATCATCATGATATCATCATCATCATCATCTCATCATGATATCATCATCATGATATCATCATCATCATCATCTCATCATGATATCATCATCATGATATCATCATCATCATCATCTCATCATGATATCATCATCTTCATCATCATTACCGTCTCATCATGATATCATCATCATCATCATCATCTCATCATGATATCATCATCATCATTACCGTCTCATCATGATATCATCATCTCATCATGATATCATCATCATCTCATCATGATATCATCATCATCTCCTCATGATATCATCATCATCATCTCATCATGATATCATCATCATCATCTTATCATGATATCATCATCATGTTATCATCATCATCATCATCATCATCTCATCATTATATCATCATCATCATCATCATCATTACCGTCTCATCATGATATCATCATCATCATCTCATCATGATATCATCATCATCATCTCATCAGGATATCATCATCATCTCATCATGATATCATCATCATCATCTCATCATTATATCATCATCATCTCATCATGATATCATCTTCATCTCATCATGGTATCATCATCATCATCAGCATCATCATCTCATCATGATATCATCATCATGATATCATCATCATGATATCATCATCATGATATCATCATCATCTCATCATTATATCATCATCATCTCATCATGATATTATCATCATCTCATCATGATATCATCATCATCATCAGCATCATCATCTCATCATGATATCATCATCATGATATCATCATCATGATATCATCATCATCTCATCATGATATCATCATCATCTCATCATGGTATCATCATTATGATATCATCATCATCATCATCATCATCTCATCATTATGTCATCATCATGACATCATCATCATGATATCATCATGATATTATCATCATCTCATCGTGATATCATCATCATCATCATCTCATCATGATATCATCATCATCATAATCACCAATACCGTCTCATCATGATATCATCATCATCATCTCATCAACATCTCATCAACATCTCATCATGATATCATGATATCATCATCATCATCATCATCATCATCATCATCATTACCGTCTCATCATGATATCATCATCATCATCATCTCATCATGATATTATCATCATCTCATCATGATATCATCATCATCATCTCATCATCATCTCATCATGATATCATCATCATGATATCATCATCATCATCATCTCATCATCATTACCGTCTCATCATGATATCATCATCATCATCATCTCATCATGATATTATCATCATCTCATCATGATATCATCATCATCATCTCATCATCATCTCATCATGATATCATCATCATGATATCATCATCATCATCATCATCTCATCATGATATCATCATCATGATATCATCATCATCATCATCATCTCATCATGATATCATCATCTTCATCATCATTACCGTCTCATCATGATTTCATCATCATCATCATCTCATCATGATATCATCATCATCATTACCGTCTCATCATGATATCATCATCTCATCATGATATCATCATCATCTCCTCATGATATCATCATCATCATCTCATCATGATATCATCATCATCATCTTATCATGATATCATCATCATGTTATCATCATCATCATCATCATCATCATCTCATCATGATATCATCATCATCATCATCATTACCGTCTCATCATGATATCATCATCATCATCATCATCATCATCATCATCTCATCATGATATTATCATCATCTCATCATGATATCATCATCATCATCATCTCATCATGATATCATCATCTTCATCATCATTACCGTCTCATCATGATATCATCATCATCATTACCGTCTCATTATGATATCATCATCTCATCATGATATCATCATCATCTCCTCATGATATCATCATCATCATCTCATCATGATATCATCATCATCTCATCATGATATCATCATCATCATCTCATCATGATATCATCATCATCATCATCATCATCATCATCTCATCATGATATCATCATCATCATCATCATTACCGTCTCATCATGATATCATCATCATCATCATCATCATCTCATCATGATATCATCATCATCATCATCATCATTACCGTCTCATCATGATATCATCATCATCATCATCATCATCATCATCTCATCATGATATCATCATCATCATCATCATCTCATCATGATATCATCATCATGATATCATCATCATCATCATCTCATCATGATATCATCATCATGATATCATCATCATCATCATCTCATCATGATATCATCATCATGATATCATCATCATCATCATCTCATCATGATATCATCATCTTCATCATCATTACCGTCTCATCATGATATCATCATCATCATCATCATCTCATCATGATATCATCATCATCATTACCGTCTCATCATGATATCATCATCTCATCATGATATCATCATCATCTCATCATGATATCATCATCATCTCCTCATGATATCATCATCATCATCTCATCATGATATCATCATCATCATCTTATCATGATATCATCATCATGTTATCATCATCATCATCATCATCATCTCATCATTATATCATCATCATCATCATCATCATTACCGTCTCATCATGATATCATCATCATCATCTCATCATGATATCATCATCATCATCTCATCAGGATATCATCATCATCTCATCATGATATCATCATCATCATCTCATCATTATATCATCATCATCTCATCATGATATCATCTTCATCTCATCATGGTATCATCATCATCATCAGCATCATCATCTCATCATGATATCATCATCATGATATCATCATCATGATATCATCATCATGATATCATCATCATCTCATCATTATATCATCATCATCTCATCATGATATTATCATCATCTCATCATGATATCATCATCATCATCAGCATCATCATCTCATCATGATATCATCATCATGATATCATCATCATGATATCATCATCATCTCATCATGATATCATCATCATCTCATCATGGTATCATCATTATGATATCATCATCATCATCATCATCTCATCATTATGTCATCATCATGACATCATCATCATGATATCATCATGATATTATCATCATCTCATCGTGATATCATCATCATCATCATCTCATCATGATATCATCATCATCATAATCACCAATACCGTCTCATCATGATATCATCATCATCATCTCATCAACATCTCATCAACATCTCATCATGATATCATGATATCATCATCATCATCATCATCATCATCATCATCATCATTACCGTCTCATCATGATATCATCATCATCATCATCTCATCATGATATTATCATCATCTCATCATGATATCATCATCATCATCTCATCATCATCTCATCATGATATCATCATCATGATATCATCATAATCATCATCTCATCATCATTACCGTCTCATCATGATATCATCATCATCATCATCTCATCATGATATTATCATCATCTCATCATGATATCATCATCATCATCTCATCATCATCTCATCATGATATCATCATCAAGATATCATCATCATCATCATCTCATCATGATATCATCATCATGATATCATCATCATCATCATCATCTCATCATGATATCATCATCTTCATCATCATTACCGTCTCATCATGATTTCATCATCATCATCATCTCCTCATGATATCATCATCATCATTACCGTCTCATCATGATATCATCATCTCATCATGATATCATCATCATCTCCTCATGATATCATCATCATCATCTCATCATGATATCATCATCATCATCTTATCATGATATCATCATCATGTTATCATCATCATCATCATCATCATCATCATCTCATCATGATATCATCATCATCATCATCATTACCGTCTCATCATGATATCATCATCATCATCATCATCATCATCATCATCTCATCATGATATTATCATCATCTCATCATGATATCATCATCATCATCATCATCATCATCATCATCATCTCATCATCATCTCATCATGATATCATCATCATCATCATCATCTCATCATCATCTCATCATGATATCATCATCATGATATCATCATCATCATCATCTCATCATGATATCATCATCATCTCATCATGATATCATCATCATCATCATCATCTCATCATCATCTCATCATGATATCATCATGATATCATCATCATGATATCATCATCATGATATCATCATCATGATATCATCATCATGATATCATCATGATATCATCATCATGATATCATCATCATCATCTCATCATGATATCATCATCATGATATCATCATGATATCATCATCATGATATCATCATCATGATATCATCATCATGATATCATCATGATATCATCATCATGATATCATCATCATCATCTCATCATGATATCATCATCATGATATCATCATCATCTCATCATGATATCATCATCATCTCATCATGATATCAGCATCATCATCATTACCGTCTCATCATGATATCATCATCATCTCCTCATGATATCATCATCATCATCATCATCATCATCATCATCTCATCATGATATCATCATCATCATCATATCATCATGATATCATCATAATCTCATCATGATATCATCATCATCTCATCATGATATCATCATCATCTCATCATGATATCATCATCATCATCATCATCATCTCATCATGATATCATCATCATGATATCATCATCATCATCATCTCATCATTATATCATCATCATGATATCATCATCATCATCTCATCATGATATCATCATCATGATATCATCGTCATCATCTCATCATGATATCATCATCATGATATCCTCATCATCATCACCTCATCATGATATCATCATCCTGATAATATCATCATCATCATGATCATCTCATCATGATATCATCATCATCATCATCATCTCATCATGGTATAATCATCATGATATCATCATCATCATATCATCATGATATCATCATCACCTCATCATGATATCATCATCATGATATCATCATCTCATGGTGATATCATCATCATCATCTCATCATGATATCATCATCATCATCATCATCATCATCATCTCATCATGATATCATCATCATGATATCATCATCATATCATCATGATATCATCATCATCTCATCATGATATCATCATCATCATCTCATCATGATATCATCTCATGGTGATATCATCATCATCATCTCATCATGATATCATCATCATCGTCATCATCTCATCATGATATCATCATCATGATATCATCATCATGATATCACCATCATCATCATCATCTCATCATGATATCATCATCATCATCATCATCATCATCATGATCATGATATCATCATCATGATATAATCATGATATCATCATCATCTCATCATGATATCATCATGATATCATCATTATGATATCATCATCATCATCATCATCATCATCTCATCATGATATCATCATCATGATATCATCATCATCATCATCTCATCATGATATCATCATCATCATCATCATTATCATCATCAATATCATCTCATCATGATATCATCATAATGATATCATAATCATCTCATCATGATATCATCATCATCATCATCTCATCATGATATCATCATCATCATCATCACCATTACCGTCTCATCATGATATCATCATCATCATCTCATCAACATCTCATCAACATCTCATCATGATATCATCATCATGATTTCATCATCATCTCATCATGATATCATCATCATCATCATCATCATCTCATCATGATATCATCATCATCATCATCATCATCATCTCATCATGATATCATCATCATCATCATCATCATCATTACCGTCTCATCATGATATCATCATCATCATCATCTCATCATGACATTATCATCATCTCATCATGATATCATCATCATCATCTCATCATCATCTCATCATGATATCATCATCATGATATCATTATCATCATCATCTCATCATGATATCATCATCATGATATCATCATCATCATCATCTCATCATGATATCATCATCTTCATCATCATTACCGTCTCATCATGATATCATCATCATCATCATCATCTCATCATGATATCATCATCATCATTACCGTCTCATCATGATATCATCATCTCATCATGATATCATCATCATCTCCTCATGATATCATCATCATCATCTTATCATGATATCATCATCATGTTATCATCATCATCATCATCATCATCATCATCTCATCATGATATCATCATCATCATCATCATTACCATCTCATCATGATATCATCATCATCATCTCATCATGATATCATCATCATCATCTCATCAGGATATCATCATCATCTCATCATGATATCATCATCATCATCTCATCATGATATCATCATCATCATCATCATCATCATCATCATCTCATCATGATATCATCATCATGATATCATCATCATCATCATCATCATCATCATCATCATCATCATCATCTCATCATGATATCATCATCATCATCATCATCATCATCATCTCATCATGATATCATCATCATCATCATTACCGTCTCATCATGATATCATCATCATCATCATTACCGTCTCATCATGATATCATCATCATCATCATCATCATCATCTCATCATGATATCATCATCATCATCATCATCATCTCATCATGATATCATCATCATCATCATCATCATCTCATCATGATATCATCATCATCATCATCATCTCATCATGATATCATCATCATCATCATCTCATCATGATATCATCATCATGATCTCATCATGATATCATCATCATGATATCATCATCATGATATCATCATCATCATCATCTCATCATGATATCATCATCATCATCATCATAATCATCATCATCATCATCATTACCGTCTCATCATGATATCATCATCATCATCATCATCTCATCATGATATTATCATCATCTCATCATGATATTATCATCATCATCCACATCATCATCTCATCATCATCTCATCATGATATTATCATCATCATCATCTCATCATCATCTCATCATGATATCATCATCATGATATCATCATCATGATATCATCATCATCATCATCATCATCATCATCTCATCATGATATTATCATCATCTCATCATGATATCATCATCATCATCTCATCATCATCTCATCATGATATCATCATCATCATCTCATCATGATATCATCATCATCATCATCATCATCATCATCATCATCATCATCATCATCATCATCATCTCATCATGATATCATCATCATCATCATCATCATCATCATCATCATCATCATCATCATCTCATCATGATATCATCATCATGATATCATCATTATCATCACATCATTATATCATCATCATGATATCATCATCATCATCATCATCATCATCTCATCATGATATCATCATCATGATATCATCATCATCATCTCATCATGATATCATCATCATGATATCATCATCATCATCTCATCATGATATCATCATCATCTCATCATGATATCATCATCATCTCATCATGATATCATCATCATGATATCATCATAATGATATCATCATAATGATATCATCATGATATCATCATCATCTCATCATGATATCATCATCATCTCATCATGATATCATCATTATGATATCATCATCATCATCATCATCATCTCATCATGATATCATCATCATCATCATCATCTCATCATGATATCATCATCATCATCATCATCATCACCATTACCATCACATCATGATATCATCATCATCGTCTCATCATCATCTCATCATGATATCATCATCATCATCATCATCATCATCATCATCATCTCATCATGATATCATCATCATGATATCATCATCATCATCATCTAATCATGATATCATCATCATCATCATCATCTCATCATGATATCATCATCATCATCATCATCATCTCCTCATGATATCATCATCATCATCTCATCAGGATATCATCATCATCTCATCATGATATCATCATCATCATCTCATCATGATATCATCATCATCTCATCATGATATCATCATCATGATATCATCATCATCATCATCATCATCATCATCATCTCATTATGATATCATCATCATCATCATCATTACCGTCTCATCATGATATCATCATCATCATCATCATCATCATCATCATCATCATCTCATCATGATATCATCATCATCATCATCATTACCGTCTCATCATGATATCATCATCATCATCATTATCATCTCATCATGATATCATCATCATCATCATCATCTCATCATGATATCATCATCATCATCATCATCTCATCATGATATCATCATCATCATCATCTCATCATGATATCATCATCATGATATAATCATCATGATATTATCATCATCATCATCTCATCATGATATCATCATCATCATCATCATAATCATCATCATCATCATTACCGTCTCATCATGATATCATCATCATCATCATCATCATCTCATCATGATATTATCATCATCTCATCATGATATTATCATCATCATCATCATCATCATCATCTCATCATCATCTCATCATGATATCATCATCATCATCATCATCATCATCATCATCATCATCATCTCATTATGATATCATCATCATCATCATCATTACCGTCTCATCATGATATCATCATCATCATCATCATCATCATCTCATCATGATATCATCATCATCATCATCATTACCGTCTCATCATGATATCATCATCATCATCATTATCATCTCATCATGATATCATCATCATCATCATCATTTCATCATGATATCATCATCATCATCATTATCATCTCATCATGATATCATCATCATCATCATCTCATCATGATATCATCATCATCATCATCATCATCATCATCATCTCATCATGATATCATCATCATCATCATCTCATCATGATATCATCATCATCATCATCATAATCATCATCATCATCATCATCATTACCGTCTCATCATGTTATCATCATCATCATCATCATCATCATCTCATCATGATATTATCATCATCTCATCATGATATTATCATCATCATCATCATCATCATCTCATCATCATCTCATCATGATATCATCATCATCATCATCTCATCATCATCTCATCATGATATCATCATCATGATAGCATCATCATCATCATCATCTCATCATGATATCATCATCATCATCATCTCATCATCATCTCATCATGATATCATCATCATCATCTCATCATGATATCATCATCATCATCATCATCATCATCTCATCATGATATCATCATCATCATCTCATCATGATATCATCATCATCATCATCATCATCATCTCATCATCATCTCATCATGATATCATCATCATCATCATCATCATCATCTCATCATGATATCATCATCATGATATCATCATCATGATATCATCATGATATCATCATCATCTCATCATGATATCATCATCATGATATCATCATAATGATATCATCATAATGATATCATCATGATATCATCATCATCTAATCATGATATCATCATCATCTCATCATGATATCATCATTATGATATCATCATCATCATCTCATCATGATATCATCATCATCATCATCATCTCATCATGATATCATCATCATCATGATCATCACCATTACCATCACATCATGATATCATCATCATCGTCTCATCATCATCTCATCATGCTATCATCATCATGATATCATCATCATGATATCATCATGCTATCATCATCATGATATCATCATCATCATCTCATCATCATCATCATCATCATCATCATCTCATCATGATATCATCATCATCATCTCATCATGATATCATCATCATCATCTCATCATGATATCATCATCATCATCATCTAATCATATCATCATCATCATCATCATCTCATCATGATATCATCATCATCTCATCATGATATCATCATCATCATCAGCATCATCATATCATCATGATATCATCATCATGATATCATCATCATGATATCATCATCATGATATCATCATCATGATATCATCATCATGATATCATCATCATCTCATCATGATATCATCATCATCTCATCATGGTATCATCATTATGATATCATCATCATCATCATCTCATCATTATGTCATCATCATGACATCATCATCATGATATCATCATGATATTATCATCATCTCATCGTGATATCATCATCATCATCATCTCATCATGATATCATCATCATCATCATCATCACCATTACCGTCTCATCATGATATCATCATCATCATATCATCATCATCTCATCAACATCTCATCATGATATCATCATCATCTCATCATGATATCATCATCATCATCATCATCATCATCTCATCATGATATCATCATCATCATCATCATCATCATCATTACCGTCTCATCATGATATCATCATCATCATCATCATCATCATCATTACCGTCTCATCATGATATCATCATCATCATCATCTCATCATGATATTATCATCATCTCATCATGATATCATCATCATCATCTCATCATCATCTCATCATGATATCATCATCATGATATCATCATCATCATCATCATCATCTCATCATGATATCATCATCATGATATCATCATCATCATCATCATCTCATCATGATATCATCATCTTCATCATCATTACCGTCTCATCATGATATCATCATCATCATTACCGTCTCATCATGATATCATCATCTCATCATGATATCATCATCATCTCCTCATGATATCATCATCATCATCTCATCATAATATCATCATCATCTCATCATGATATCATCATCATCATCTCATCATGATATCATCATCATCATCATCATCATCATCTCATCATGATATCATCATCATCATCATCATTACCGTCTCATCATGATATCATCATCATCATCATCATCATCTCATCATGATATCATCATCATCATCATCATCATTACCGTCTCATCATGATATCATCATCATCATCATCATCATCTCATCATGATATCATCATCATCATCATCATCATCTCATCATGATATCATCATCATCATCATCATCATCTCATCATGATATCATCATCATCATCATCTCATCATGATATCATCATCATCATCATCATCATCACCATTACCATCACATCATGATATCATCATCATCGTCTCATCATCATCTCATCATGATATCATCATCATCATCATCATCATCATCATCTCATCATGATATCATCATCATGATATCATCATCATCATCATCATCATCTAATCATGATATCATCATCATCATCATCATCTCCTCATGATATCATCATCATCATCTCATCATGATATCATCATCATCATCTCATCATGATATCATCATCATCATCATCATCATCACCATTACCATCACATCATGATATCATCATCATCGTCTCATCATCATCTCATCATGATATCATCATCATCATCATCATCATCATCATCTCATCATGATATCATCATCATGATATCATCATCATCATCATCATCATCTAATCATGATATCATCATCATCATCATCATCTCCTCATGATATCATCATCATCATCTCATCATGATATCATCATCATCATCTCATCATGATATCATCATCATCATCATCATCTCCTCATGATATCATCATCATCATCTCATCATGATATCATCATCATCATCTCATCATGATATCATCATCATGATATCATCATCATATTCATCATCATCTCATCATGATATCATCATCATCATCATCATTACCGTCTCATGATGATATCATCATCATCATCATCTCATCATGATATCATCATCATCATCTCATCAGGATATCATCATCATCTCATCATGATATCATCATCATCATCTCATCATGATATCATCATCATCTCATCATGATATCATCATCATGATATCATCATCATCATCATCATCATCATCATCATCATCTCATTATGATATCATCATCATCATCATCATTACCGTCTCATCATGATATCATCATCATCATCATCATCATCATCATCTCATCATGATATCATCATCATCATCATCATTACCGTCTCATCATGATATCATCATCATCATCATTATCATCTCATCATGATATCATCATCATCATCTCATCATGATATCATCATCATCATCATCATCTCATCATGATATCATCATCATCATCATCTCATCATGATATCATCATCATGATATAATCATCATGATATTATCATCATCATCATCTCATCATGATATCATCATCATCATCATCATAATCATCATCATCATCATTACCGTCTCATCATGATATCATCATCATCATCATCATCATCTCATCATGATATTATCATCATCTCATCATGATATTATCATCATCATCATCATCATCATCATCTCATCATCATCTCATCATGATATCATCATCATCATCATCATCATCATCATCATCATCATCTCATTATGATATCATCATCATCATCATCATTACCGTCTCATCATGATATCATCATCATCATCATCATCATCATCTCATCATGATATCATCATCATCATCATCATTACCGTCTCATCATGATATCATCATCATCATCATTATCATCTCATCATGATATCATCATCATCATCATCATTTCATCATGATATCATCATCATCATCATTATCATCTCATCATGATATCATCATCATCATCATCTCATCATGATATCATCATCATCATCATCATCATCATCATCATCTCATCATGATATCATCATCATCATCATCATCTCATCATGATATCATCATCATCATCATAATCATCATCATCATCATCATCATTACCGTCTCATCATGTTATCATCATCATCATCATCATCATCATCTCATCATGATATTATCATCATCTCATCATGATATTATCATCATCATCATCATCATCATCTCATCATCATCTCATCATGATATCATCATCATCATCATCTCATCATCATCTCATCATGATATCATCATCATGATAGCATCATCATCATCATCATCTCATCATGATATTATCATCATCTCATCATGATATCATCATCATCATCATCTCATCATCATCTCATCATGATATCATCATCATCATCTCATCATGATATCATCATCATCATCATCATCATCATCATCTCATCATGATATCATCATCATCATCTCATCATGATATCATCATCATCATCATCATCTCATCATCATCTCATCATGATATCATCATCATCATCATCATCATCTCATCATGATATCATCATCATGATATCATCATCATGATATCATCATCATGATATCATCATGATATCATCATCATCTCATCATGATATCATCATCATGATATCATCATAATGATATCATCATAATGATATCATCATGATATCATCATCATCTAATCATGATATCATCATCATCTCATCATGATATCATCATTATGATATCATCATCATCATCTCATCATGATATCATCATCATCATCATCATCTCATCATGATATCATCATCATCATGATCATCACCATTACCATCACATCATGATATCATCATCATCGTCTCATCATCATCTCATCATGCTATCATCATCATGATATCATCATCATGATATCATCATGCTATCATCATCATGATATCATCATCATCATCTCATCATCATCATCATCATCATCATCATCTCATCATGATATCATCATCATCATCTCATCATGATATCATCATCATCATCTCATCATGATATCATCATCATCATCATCTAATCATATCATCATCATCATCATCATCATCTCATCATGATATCATCATCATCTCATCATGATATCATCATCATGATATCATCATCATGATATCATCATCATGATATCATCATCATCTCATCATGATATCATCATCATCTCATCATGGTATCATCATTATGATATCATCATCATCATCATCTCATCATTATGTCATCATCATGACATCATCATCATGATATCATCATGATATTATCATCATCTCATCGTGATATCATCATCATCATCATCTCATCATGATATCATCATCATCATCATCACCATTACCGTCTCATCATGATATCATCATCATCATATCATCATCATCTCATCAACATCTCATCATGATATCATCATCATCTCATCATGATATCATCATCATCATCATCATCATCATCTCATCATGATATCATCATCATCATCATCATCATCATCATTACCGTCTCATCATGATATCATCATCATCATCATCATCATCATCATTACCGTCTCATCATGATATCATCATCATCATCATCTCATCATGATATTATCATCATCTCATCATGATATCATCATCATCATCTCATCATCATCTCATCATGATATCATCATCATGATATCATCATCATCATCATCATCATCTCATCATGATATCATCATCATGATATCATCATCATCATCATCATCTCATCATGATATCATCATCTTCATCATCATTACCGTCTCATCATGATATCATCATCATCATTACCGTCTCATCATGATATCATCATCTCATCATGATATCATCATCATCTCCTCATGATATCATCATCATCATCTCATCATAATATCATCATCATCTCATAATGATATCATCATCATCATCTCATCATGATATCATCATCATCATCATCATCATCATCATCTCATCATGATATCATCATCATCATCATCATTACCGTCTCATCATGATATCATCATCATCATCATCATCATCTCATCATGATATCATCATCATCATCATCATCATTACCGTCTCATCATGATATCATCATCATCATCATCATCATCTCATCATGATATCATCATCATCATCATCATCATCTCATCATGATATCATCATCATCATCATCTCATCATGATATCATCATCATCATCATCTCATCATGATATCATCATCATGATATCATCATCATGATATCATCATCATGATATCATCATCATGATATTATCATCATCATCATCTCATCATGATATCATCATCATCATCATCATCATAATCATCATCATCATCATTACCGTCTCATCATGATATCATCATCATCATCATCATCTCATCATGATATTATCATCATCTCATCATGATATTATCATCATCATCATCATCATCATCTCATCATCATCTCATCATGATATCATCATCATCATCATCATCATCTCATCATCATCTCATCATGATATCATCATCATGATATCATCATCATCATCATCATCATCATCTCATCATGATATTATCATCATCTCATCATGATATCATCATCATCATCATCATCATCATCTCATCATCATCTCATCATGATATCATCATCATCATCTCATCATGATATCATCATCATCATCATCATCTCATCATCATCTCATCATGATATCATCATCATCATCATCATCATCATCATCATCATCATCATCTCATCATGATATCATCATCATCATCATCACATCATTATATCATCATCATGATATCATCATCATCATCTCATCATGATATCATCATCATGATATCATCATCATCTCATCATGATATCATCATCATCTCATCATGATATCATCATTATGATATTATCATGATGATATCATCATCATGATATCATCATCTCATCATGATATCATCATTATGATATCATCATCATCATCTCATCATGATATCATCATCATCATCATCATCATCTCATCATGATATCATCATCATCATCATCATCACCATTACCATCACATCATGATATCATCATCATCGTCTCATCATCATCTCATCATGATATCATCATCATGATATCATCATCATCATCTCATCATGATATCATCATCATCATCATCATCATCATCATCATCATCTCATCATGATATCATCATCATCATCTCATCATGATATCATCATCATCATCATCTAATCATGATATCATCATCATCATCATCATCATCATCTCATCATTATATCATCATCATATCATCATCATCATCATCTCATCATGATATCATCATCATATCATCATCATCATCTCATCATGATATCATCATCATAATATCATCATCATCATCATCATCTCATCATGATATCATCATCATGATATCATCATCATCATCATCATTTCATCATGATATCATCATCATGATATCATTATCATCATCATCATCTCATCATGATATCATCATCATGATATCATCATCATGATATCATCATCATGATATCATCATCATGATATCATCATCTCATCATGATATCATCATCATCATCATCATCATCATCTCATCATGACATCATCATCATGATATCATCATCATCTCATCATGATATCATCATCATGATATCATCATCATCATGCTATCATTATCATCATCTCATCATTACATCATCATCATGATATCATCATCATCATCTCATCATGATATCATCATCATGATATCATCATCATCATCATCATCATCATCATCATCATCATCATCATCATCTCATCATGATATCATCATCATCTCATCATGATATCATCATCATCTCATCATGATATCATCATCATCATCATCATCATCATCATCATCATCATCATCATCATCATCATCATCTCATTATGATATCATCATCATCATCATCATCATCATCATCATCTCATCATGATATCATCATCATCTCATCATGATATCATCATCACCATCTCATCATGCTATCATTATCATCATCTCATCATGACATCATCATCTCATCATGATATCATCATCATCATCTAATCATGATATCATCATCATCATCATCATCATCATCATCATCATCTCATCATGATATCATCATCATCATCATCATCTCATCATGATATCATCATCATGATATCATCATCATCATCATATCATCATGATATCATCATCATCATCATCATCATCATCATCATCATCATCATCATCATCTAATCATGATATCATCATCATGATATCATCATCTTATCATGATATCATCATCATCATCTCATCATGATATCATCATCATCATCATCATCTCATCATGATATCATCATCATGATATCATCATCATCTAATCATGATATCATCATCATCATCATCATCTCATCATGATATCATCATCATCATCTCATCATGATAATCATCATCATCATCTCATCATGATATCATCATCATCATCATCTCATCACGATATCATCATCATCATCATCTCATCTTGATATCATCATCATCATCTCATCATGATATCATCATCATCATCATCTCATCATGATATCATCATCATCTCATCATGATTTCATCATCATGATATCATCATTATCATCATCTAATTATGAAATCATCATCATGATATCATCATCATGATATCATCATATCATCATGATATCATCATCATCATCATCATCATCTCATCATGATATCATCATCATCATCATCATCATCATCATCATCTCATCATGATATCATCATCATCATCTCATCATGATATCATCATCATCATCATCATCATCATCATCATCATCATCATCATCATCATCTCATCATGATATCATCATCATCATCATCATCATCATCATCATTACCGTCTCATCATGATATCATCATCATCATCATCTCATCATGATATCATCATCATCATCTCATCATGATATCATCATCATGATATCATCATCATGATATCATCATCATCATCTCATCATGATATTATCATCATCTCATCATGATATCATCATCATCATCATCATCATCATCATCATCTCATCATCATCTCATCATGATATCATCATCATCATCTCATCATGATATCATCATCATCATCATCATCATCATCTCATCATCATCTCATCATGATATCATCATCATCATCTCATCATGATATCATCATCATCATCATCTCATCATCATCTCATCATGATATCATCATCATCATCATCATCATCATCATCATCATCATCATCATCTCATCATGATATCATCATCATGATATCATCATCATCATCATCACATCATTATATCATCATCATGATATCATCATCATCATCTCATCATGATATCATCATCATGATATCATCATGATATCATCATCATCTCATCATGATATCATCATCATCTCATCATGATATCATCATTATGATATCATCATAATGATATCATCATCATGATATCATCATGATATCATCATCATCTAATCATGATATCATCCTCATCTCATCATGATATCATCATTATGATATCATCATCATCATCTCATCATGATATCATCATCATCATCATCATCTCATCATGATATCATCATCATCATCATCATCATCACCATTACCATCACATCATGATATCATCATCATCGTCTCATCATCATCTCATCATGATATCATCATCATGATATCATAATCATCATCTCATCATGATATCATCATCATGATATCATCATCATCATCTCATCATGATATCATCATCATCATCATCATCATCATCATCATCATCTTATCATGATATCATCATCATCATCTCATCATGATATCATCATCATCATCATCTAATCATGATATCATCATCATCATCATCTCATCATTATATCATCATCATATCATCATCATCATCATCTCATCATGATATCATCATCATATCATCATCATCATCTCATCATGATATCATCATCATAATATCATCATCATCATCATCTCATCATGATATCATCATCATCATCTCATCATCATCATCATCATTTCATCATGATATCATCATCATGATATCATTATCATCATCATCATCTCATCATGATATCATCATCATGATATCATCATCTCATCATGATATCATCATCATCATCATCTCATCATGATATCATCATCATCATCTCATCATGATATCATCATCATCATCATCTAATCATGATATCATCATCATCATCATCATCATCTCATCATTATATCATCATCATATCATCATCATCATCATCTCATCATGATATCATCATCATATCATCATCATCATCTCATCATGATATCATCATCATAATATCATCATCATCATCATCTCATCATGATATCATCATCATGATATCATCATCATCATCATTTCATCATGATATCATCATCATGATATCATTATCATCATCATCATCTCATCATGATATCATCATCATGATATCATCATCTCATCATGATATCATCATCATCATCATCATCATCTCATCATGATCTCATCATCATCATCTCATCATGATATCATCATCTCATCATCATCATCATCATCTCATCATGATATCATCATCATCTCATCATGATATCATCATCATCATCATCATCATCATCATCTCATCATCATCTCATCATGATATCATCATCATGATATCATCATGATATCATCATCATGATATCATCATGATATCATCATCATGATATCATCATCATGATATCATCATGATATCATCATCATGATATCATCATCATCATCTCATCATGATATCATCATCATGATATCATCATCATCATCTCATCATGATATCATCATCATCATTACCGTCTCATCATGATATCATCATCATCTCCTCATGATATCATCATCATCATCATCATCATCATCATCATCATCATCATCATCATCTCATCATGATATCATCATCATCATCATCTCATCATGATATCATCATCATCTCATCATGATATCATCATCATCATCATCATCATCATCATCATCATCATCATCATCTCATCATGATATCATCATCATCATCTCATCATTATATCATCATCATGATATCATCATCATCATCATCTCATCATGATATCATCATCATGATATCATCATCATGATATCATCATCATCTCATCATGATATCATCATCTCATCATGATATCATCATCATGATATCATCATCATGATATCATCATCATGATATCATCATGATATCATCATCATCTCATCATCATCATCATCATCATCATCATCATCATCTCATCATGATATCATCATCATCATCATCATCATCATCATCATCTCATCATGATATCATCATTATAATATCATCATCATCATCATCTCATCATGATATCATCATCATGATATCATCATCATCATTTCATCATATCATCATCATGATATCATTATCATCATCATCATCATCATTATATCATTATCATCATCATCATCATCATCATCATCATCATCATCATCATCATCATCTCATCATGATATCATCATCATCATCATCATCATCATCATCATCTCATCATGATATCATCATCATCACCATTTCATCATGATATCATCATCATGATATCATTATCATCATCATCATCATCATCATCATCATCATCATCATCTCATCATGATATCATCATCATCATCATCATCATCATCATCATCATCTCATCATGATATCATCATCATGATATCATCATCTCATCATGATATCATCATCATGATATCATCTCATCATGATCTCATCATCATCATCTCATCATGGTATCATCATCATCATCATCATCTCGTCATGATATCATCATCTCATCATGATATCATCATCATGATATCATCTCATCATGATATCATCATCATGATATCATCATCATGATATCATCTCATCATGATCTCATCATCATCATCTCATCATGATATCATCATCATCATCATCATCATCATCATCATCATCATCTCATCATAATATCATCATCTCATCATGATATCATCATCATGATATCATCTCATCATGATATCATCATCATGATATCATCATCATGATATCATCATCATGATATCATCTCATCATGATATCATCATCATCTCATCATGATATCATCATCATCATCATCATAATCTCATCATGATATCATCATCATGATATCATCATCATCATCTCATCATTATATCATCATCATGATATCATCATCATCATCTCATCATGATATCATCATCATGATATCATCATCATGATATCATCATCATCTCATCATGATATCATCATCTCATCATGATATCATCATCATGATATCATCATCATGATATCATCATGATATCATCATCATCTCATCATCATCATCATCTCATCATGATATCATCATCATAATATCATCATCATCATCATCATCATCATCATCATCATCATCATCTCATCATGATATCATCATCATCATTATCATCTCATCATGATATCATCATCATGATATCATCATCATTTCATCATGATATCATCATCATGATATCATCATCATCATCATCATCATCATCATCATCATCATCATCTCATCATGATATCATCATCATCATCATCATCATCATCATCATCATCATCATCATCATCATCTCATCATGATATCATCATCATCACCATTTCATCATGATATCATCATCATGATATCATTATCATCATCATCATCATCATCATCATCATCATCATCATCTCATCATGATATCATCATCATGATATCATCATCTCATCATGATATAATCATCATGATATCATCTCATCATGATCTCATCATCATCATCATCTCATCATGGTATCATCATCATCATCATCATCTCGTCATGATATCATCATCTCATCATGATATCATCATCATGATATCATCTCATCATGATATCATCATCATGATATCATCATCATGATATCATCTCATCATGATATCATCATCATCATCATCATCATCATCTCATCATAATATCATCATCTCATCATGATATCATCATCATGATATCATCTCATCATGATATCATCATCATGATATCATCATCATGATATCATCATCATGATATCATCTCATCATGATATCATCATCATCATCATCATCATCTCATCATGATATCATCATCATCATCATCATCATCATCGTCATCTCATTATGATATCATCATCATCATCATCATCATCATCATCATCATCTCATCATGATATCATCATCATCATCATCATTACCGTCTCATCATGATATCATCATCATCATCATCTCATCATGATATCATCATCATCATCATCATCATCATCATCGTCATCTCATCATGATATCATCATCATCATCATCATCATCATCATCTCATCATGATATCATCATCATCATCATGATATCATCATCATCATCATCTCATCATGATATCATCATCATCATCATCTCATCATGATATCATCATCATCATCATCATCATCATCTCATCATGATATCATCATCATGATATCATCATAATGATATCATCATCATGATATCATCATGATATCATCATCATCTCATCATGATATCATCATCATCTCATCATGATATCATCATTATGATATCATCATCATCATCATCTCATCATGATATCATCATCATCATCATCTCATCATGATATCATCATCATCATCATCATCACCATTACCGTCACATCATGATATCATCATCATCATCTCATCATCATCTCATCATGATATCATCATCATGATATCATCATCATCATCTCATCATATCATCATCATGATATAATCATCATCATCTCATCATGATATCATCATCATCATCATCATCATCATCATCATCATCCTCATCTCATCATGATATCATCATCATCATCTCATCATGATATCATCATCATCATCATCATCTAATCATGATATCATCATCATCATCATCATCTCATCATTATATCATCATCATATCATCATCATCATCTCATCATGATATTATCATGATATCATCATCATCATCTCATCATGATATCATCATCATGATATCATCATCATCATCATCATTTCATCATGATATCATCATCATGATATCATTATCATCATCATCATCATCATGATATCATTATCATCATCATCATCATCATCATCATCATCATCATCATCATCATCATCATCATCATCATCTCATCATGATATCATCATCATCATCATCATCATTTCATCATGATATCATCATCATGATATCATTATCATCATCATCATCATCATGATATCATTATCATCATCATCATCATCATCATCATCATCATCATCATCATCATCATCATCATCATCTCATCATGATATCATCATCATCATCTCATCATGATATCATCATCATCATCATCATCTAATCATGATATCATCATCATCATCATCATCTCATCATTATATCATCATCATATCATCATCATCATCTCATCATGATATCATCATGATATCATCATCATCATCTCATCATGATATCATCATCATGATATCATCATCATCATCATCATTTCATCATGATATCATTATCATCATCATCATCATCATCATCATCATCATCCTCATCTCATCATGATATCATCATCATCATCTCATCATGATATCATCATCATCATCATCTAATCATGATATCATCATCATCATCATCATCTCATCATTATATCATCATCATATCATCATCATCATCTCATCATGATATCATCATGATATCATCATCATCATCTCATCATGATATCATCATCATGATATCATCATCATCATCATCATTTCATCATGATATCATCATCATGATATCATTATCATCATCATCATCATCATGATATCATTATCATCATCATCATCATCATCATCATCATCATCATCATCATCATCATCATCATCATCATCATCATCATCATCTCATCATGATATCATCATCATCATCATCATCATTTCATCATGATATCATCATCATGATATCATTATCATCATCATCATCATCATGATATCATTATCATCATCATCATCATCATCATCATCATCATCATCATCATCATCATCTCATCATGATATCATCATCATCATCTCATCATGATATCATCATCATGATATCATCATTATCATCATTTCATCATGATATCATCATCATCATCATTTCATCATGATATCATCATCATGATATCATTATCATCATCATCATCATCATCATCATCTCATCATGATATCATCATCATCATCATCATCATCTCATCATGATATCATCATCATCATCATTTCATCATGATATCATCATCATCATCTCATCATATCATCATCATGATATCATCATCATCATCTCATCATGATATCATCATCATCATCATCATCATCATCATCATCCTCATCTCATCATGATATCATCATCATCATCTCATCATGATATCATCATCATCATCATCTAATCATGATATCATCATCATCATCATCATCATCTCATCATTATATCATCATCATATCATCATCATCATCTCATCATGATATCATCATGATATCATCATCATCATCTCATCATGATATCATCATCATGATATCATCATCATCATCATCATTTCATCATGATATCATCATCATGATATCATTATCATCATCATCATCATCATGATATCATTATCATCATCATCATCATCATCATCATCATCATCATCATCATCTCATCATGATATCATCATCATCATCATTTCATCATGATATCATCATCATGATATCATTATCATCATCATCATCATCATGATATCATTATCATCATCATCATCATCATCATCATCATCATCATCATCTCATCATGATATCATCATCATCATCTCATCATGATATCATCATCATGATATCATCATTATCATCATTTCATCATGATATCATCATCATCATCATTTCATCATGATATCATCATCATGATATCATTATCATCATCATCATCATCATCATCTCATCATGATATCATCATCATCATCATCATCATCATCATCATCTCATCATGATATCATCATCATCATCATCATCATTTCATCATGATATCATCATCATGATATCATCATCATCATCATCATCATCATCATCATCATCATCATCTCATCATGATATCATCATCATCATCATCATTACCGTCTCATCATGATATCATCATCATCATCATCTCATCATGATATCATCATCATCATCATCATCTCATCATGATATCATCATCATCATCATCATTACCGTCTCATCATGATATCATCATCATCATCATCTCATCATGATATCATCATCATCATCATCTCATCATGATATCATCATCATCATCATCATCATCATCATCTCATCATGATATCATCATCATGATATCATCATAATGATATCATCATCATGATATCATCATGATATCATCATCATCTCATCATGATATCATCATCATCTCATCATGATATCATCATTATGATATCATCATCATCATCATCTCATCATGATATCATCATCATCATCATCATCATCATCATCATCATCCTCATCTCATCATGATATCATCATCATCATCTCATCATGATATCATCATCATCATCATCTAATCATGATATCATCATCATCATCTCATCATGATATCATCATCATCATCATCTAATCATGATATCATCATCATCATCTCATCATGATATCATCATCATATCATCATCATCATCTCATCATGATATCATCATGATATCATCATCATCATCTCATCATGATATCATCATCATGATATCATCATCATCATCATCATCATCATCATGATATCATTATCATAATCATCATCATCATCATGATATCATTATCATCATCATCATCATCATCATCATCATCATCATCATCATCATCATCATCATCATCTCATCATGATATCATCATCATCATCTCATCATGATATCATCATCATGATATCATCATCATCATCATCATCATCATGATATCATTATCATCATCATCATCATCATGATATCATTATCATCATCATCATCATCGTCATCATCATCATCATCATCATCATCATCATCTCATCATGATATCATCATCATCATCTCATCATGATATCATCATCATGATATCATCATTATCATCATTTCATCATTATATCATCATCATCATCATTTCATCATGATATCATCATCATCATCTCATCATGATATCATCATCATGATATAATCATCATCTCATCATGATATCATCATCATCATCATCATCATCATCATCATCATCTCATCATGATATCATCATCATCATCATCATCATTTCATCATGATATCATCATCATGATATCATTATCATCATCATCATCATCATCATCATCTCATCATGATATCATCATCATCATCATCATCATCATCTCATCATGATATCATCATCATGATATCATCATCATGATATCATCATCTCATCATGATATCATCATCATGATATCATCTCATCATGATCTCATCATCATGATCTCATCATCATCATCTCATCATGATATCATCATCATCATCATCATCATCATCTCATCATGATATCATCATCATCTCATCATGATATCATCATCATGATATCATCTCATCATGATATCATCATCATGATATCATCTCATCATGATATAATCATCATCATCATCATCATCATCATCTCATCATGATATCATCATCATCATCATCATCATCATCATCATCATCATCATCGTCATCTCATCATGATATCATCATCATCATCATCATCATCATCTCATCATGATATCATCATCATCATCATCATTACCGTCTCATCATGATATCATCATCATCATCATCTCATCATGATATCATCATCATCATCATCATCATCGTCATCTCATCATGATATCATCATCATCATCATCATCATCATCATCATCTCATCATGATATCATCATCATCATCTCATCATGATATCATCATCATGATATTATCATCATCATCATCATCATTTCATCATGATATCATCATCATGATATCATTATCATCATCATCATCATCATGATATCATTATCATCATCATCATCATCATCATCATCATCATCATCATCATCATCTCATCATGATATCATCATCATCATCTCATCATGATATCATCATCATGATATCATCATTATCATCATTTCATCATGATATCATCATCATCATCATTCCATCATGATATCATCATCATGATATCATCATCATCATCATCATCATCATCATCATCATCATCATCTCATCATGATATCATCATCATCATCATCATCATCATCATCATCTCATCATGATATCATCATCATCATCATTTCATCATGATATCATCATCATGATATCATCATCATGATATCATTATCATCATCATCATCATCATCTCATCATGATATCATCATCATCATCATCATCATCATCATCATCTCATCATGATATCATCATCATGATATCATCATCTCATCATGATATCATCATCATGATATCATCTCATCATGATCTCATCATCATCATCTCATCATGATATCATCATCATCATCATCATCATCATCATCATCATGATATCATCTCATCATGATATCATCATCATGATATCATCATCATGATATCATCATCATGATATTATCATCATCATCATCTCATCATGATATCATCATCATCATCATCATCATAATCATCATCATCATCATTACCGTCTCATCATGATATCATCATCATCATCATCATCTCATCATGATATCATCATCATCATCATCATCTCATCATGATATCATCATCATCATCATCATCATCACCATTACCATCACATCATGATATCATCATCATCGTCTCATCATCATCTCATCATGATATCATCATCATCATCATCATCATCATCATCTCATCATGATATCATCATCATGATATCATCATCATCATCATCATCATCTAATCATGATATCATCATCATCATCATCATCTCCTCATGATATCATCATCATCATCTCATCATGATATCATCATCATCATCTCATCATGATATCATCATCATCATCATCATCTCCTCATGATATCATCATCATCATCTCATCATGATATCATCATCATCATCTCATCATGATATCATCATCATGATATCATCATCATATTCATCATCATCTCATCATGATATCATCATCATCATCATCATTACCGTCTCATGATGATATCATCATCATCATCATCTCATCATGATATCATCATCATCATCTCATCAGGATATCATCATCATCTCATCATGATATCATCATCATCATCTCATCATGATATCATCATCATCTCATCATGATATCATCATCATGATATCATCATCATCATCATCATCATCATCATCATCATCTCATTATGATATCATCATCATCATCATCATTACCGTCTCATCATGATATCATCATCATCATCATCATCATCATCATCATCATCTCATCATGATATCATCATCATCATCATCATTACCGTCTCATCATGATATCATCATCATCATCATTATCATCTCATCATGATATCATCATCATCATCTCATCATGATATCATCATCATCATCATCATCTCATCATGATATCATCATCATCATCATCTCATCATGATATCATCATCATGATATAATCATCATGATATTATCATCATCATCATCTCATCATGATATCATCATCATCATCATCATAATCATCATCATCATCATTACCGTCTCATCATGATATCATCATCATCATCATCATCATCTCATCATGATATTATCATCATCTCATCATGATATTATCATCATCATCATCATCATCATCATCTCATCATCATCTCATCATGATATCATCATCATCATCATCATCATCATCATCATCATCATCTCATTATGATATCATCATCATCATCATCATTACCGTCTCATCATGATATCATCATCATCATCATCATCATCATCTCATCATGATATCATCATCATCATCATCATTACCGTCTCATCATGATATCATCATCATCATCATTATCATCTCATCATGATATCATCATCATCATCATCATTTCATCATGATATCATCATCATCATCATTATCATCTCATCATGATATCATCATCATCATCATCTCATCATGATATCATCATCATCATCATCATCATCATCATCATCTCATCATGATATCATCATCATCATCATCTCATCATGATATCATCATCATCATCATAATCATCATCATCATCATCATCATTACCGTCTCATCATGTTATCATCATCATCATCATCATCATCATCATCTCATCATGATATTATCATCATCTCATCATGATATTATCATCATCATCATCATCATCATCTCATCATCATCTCATCATGATATCATCATCATCATCATCTCATCATCATCTCATCATGATATCATCATCATGATAGCATCATCATCATCATCATCTCATCATGATATTATCATCATCTCATCATGATATCATCATCATCATCATCTCATCATCATCTCATCATGATATCATCATCATCATCTCATCATGATATCATCATCATCATCATCATCATCATCATCTCATCATGATATCATCATCATCATCTCATCATGATATCATCATCATCATCATCATCATCATCTCATCATCATCTCATCATGATATCATCATCATCATCATCATCATCTCATCATGATATCATCATCATGATATCATCATCATGATATCATCATGATATCATCATCATCTCATCATGATATCATCATCATGATATCATCATAATGATATCATCATAATGATATCATCATGATATCATCATCATCTAATCATGATATCATCATCATCTCATCATGATATCATCATTATGATATCATCATCATCATCTCATCATGATATCATCATCATCATCATCATCTCATCATGATATCATCATCATCATGATCATCACCATTACCATCACATCATGATATCATCATCATCGTCTCATCATCATCTCATCATGCTATCATCATCATGATATCATCATCATGATATCATCATGCTATCATCATCATGATATCATCATCATCATCTCATCATCATCATCATCATCATCATCATCTCATCATGATATCATCATCATCATCTCATCATGATATCATCATCATCATCTCATCATGATATCATCATCATCATCATCTAATCATATCATCATCATCATCATCATCATCTCATCATGATATCATCATCATCTCATCATGATATCATCATCATCATCAGCATCATCATCTCATCATGATATCATCATCATGATATCATCATCATGATATCATCATCATGATATCATCATCATGATATCATCATCATCTCATCATGATATCATCATCATCTCATCATGGTATCATCATTATGATATCATCATCATCATCATCTCATCATTATGTCATCATCATGACATCATCATCATGATATCATCATGATATTATCATCATCTCATCGTGATATCATCATCATCATCATCTCATCATGATATCATCATCATCATCATCACCATTACCGTCTCATCATGATATCATCATCATCATATCATCATCATCTCATCAACATCTCATCATGATATCATCATCATCTCATCATGATATCATCATCATCATCATCATCATCATCTCATCATGATATCATCATCATCATCATCATCATCATCATTACCGTCTCATCATGATATCATCATCATCATCATCATCATCATCATTACCGTCTCATCATGATATCATCATCATCATCATCTCATCATGATATTATCATCATCTCATCATGATATCATCATCATCATCTCATCATCATCTCATCATGATATCATCATCATGATATCATCATCATCATCATCATCATCTCATCATGATATCATCATCATGATATCATCATCATCATCATCATCTCATCATGATATCATCATCTTCATCATCATTACCGTCTCATCATGATATCATCATCATCATTACCGTCTCATCATGATATCATCATCTCATCATGATATCATCATCATCTCCTCATGATATCATCATCATCATCTCATCATAATATCATCATCATCTCATAATGATATCATCATCATCATCTCATCATGATATCATCATCATCATCATCATCATCATCATCTCATCATGATATCATCATCATCATCATCATTACCGTCTCATCATGATATCATCATCATCATCATCATCATCTCATCATGATATCATCATCATCATCATCATCATTACCGTCTCATCATGATATCATCATCATCATCATCATCATCTCATCATGATATCATCATCATCATCATCATCATCTCATCATGATATCATCATCATCATCATCTCATCATGATATCATCATCATCATCATCTCATCATGATATCATCATCATGATATCATCATCATGATATCATCATCATGATATCATCATCATGATATTATCATCATCATCATCTCATCATGATATCATCATCATCATCATCATCATAATCATCATCATCATCATTACCGTCTCATCATGATATCATCATCATCATCATCATCTCATCATGATATTATCATCATCTCATCATGATATTATCATCATCATCATCATCATCATCTCATCATCATCTCATCATGATATCATCATCATCATCATCATCATCTCATCATCATCTCATCATGATATCATCATCATGATATCATCATCATCATCATCATCATCATCTCATCATGATATTATCATCATCTCATCATGATATCATCATCATCATCATCATCATCATCTCATCATCATCTCATCATGATATCATCATCATCATCTCATCATGATATCATCATCATCATCATCATCTCATCATCATCTCATCATGATATCATCATCATCATCATCATCATCATCATCATCATCATCTCATCATGATATCATCATCATCATCATCACATCATTATATCATCATCATGATATCATCATCATCATCTCATCATGATATCATCATCATGATATCATCATCATCTCATCATGATATCATCATCATCTCATCATGATATCATCATTATGATATTATCATGATGATATCATCATCATGATATCATCATCTCATCATGATATCATCATTATGATATCATCATCATCATCTCATCATGATATCATCATCATCATCATCATCATCTCATCATGATATCATCATCATCATCATCATCACCATTACCATCACATCATGATATCATCATCATCGTCTCATCATCATCTCATCATGATATCATCATCATGATATCATCATCATCATCTCATCATGATATCATCATCATCATCATCATCATCATCATCATCATCTCATCATGATATCATCATCATCATCTCATCATGATATCATCATCATCATCATCTAATCATGATATCATCATCATCATCATCATCATCATCTCATCATTATATCATCATCATATCATCATCATCATCATCTCATCATGATATCATCATCATATCATCATCATCATCTCATCATGATATCATCATCATAATATCATCATCATCATCATCATCTCATCATGATATCATCATCATAATATCATCATCATCATCATCATCTCATCATGATATCATCATCATGATATCATCATCATCATCATCATTTCATCATGATATCATCATCATGATATCATTATCATCATCATCATCTCATCATGATATCATCATCATGATATCATCATCATGATATCATCATCATGATATCATCATCATGATATCATCATCTCATCATGATATCATCATCATCATCATCATCATCATCTCATCATGACATCATCATCATGATATCATCATCATCTCATCATGATATCATCATCATGATATCATCATCATCATGCTATCATTATCATCATCTCATCATTACATCATCATCATGATATCATCATCATCATCTCATCATGATATCATCATCATGATATCATCATCATCATCATCATCATCATCATCATCATCATCATCATCATCTCATCATGATATCATCATCATCTCATCATGATATCATCATCATCATCATCATCATCATCATCATCATCATCATCATCATCATCATCATCTCATTATGATATCATCATCATCATCATCATCATCATCATCATCATCATCTCATCATGATATCATCATCATCTCATCATGATATCATCATCACCATCTCATCATGCTATCATTATCATCATCTCATCATGACATCATCATCTCATCATGATATCATCATCATCATCTAATCATGATATCATCATCATCATCATCATCATCATCATCATCATCTCATCATGATATCATCATCATCATCATCATCTCATCATGATATCATCATCATGATATCATCATCATCATCATATCATCATGATATCATCATCATCATCATCATCATCATCATCATCATCATCATCATCATCATCATCTAATCATGATATCATCATCATGATATCATCATCTTATCATGATATCATCATCATCATCTCATCATGATATCATCATCATCATCATCATCTCATCATGATATCATCATCATGATATCATCATCATCTAATCATGATATCATCATCATCATCATCATCTCATCATGATATCATCATCATCATCTCATCATGATAATCATCATCATCATCTCATCATGATATCATCATCATCATCATCTCATCACGATATCATCATCATCATCATCTCATCTTGATATCATCATCATCATCTCATCATGATATCATCATCATCATCATCTCATCATGATATCATCATCATCTCATCATGATTTCATCATCATGATATCATCATTATCATCATCTAATTATGAAATCATCATCATGATATCATCATCATGATATCATCATATCATCATGATATCATCATCATCATCATCATCATCATCATCTCATCATGATATCATCATCATCATCATCATCATCATCATCATCTCATCATGATATCATCATCATCATCTCATCATGATATCATCATCATCATCATCATCATCATCATCATCATCATCATCATCATCTCATCATGATATCATCATCATCATCATCATCATCATCATCATTACCGTCTCATCATGATATCATCATCATCATCATCTCATCATGATATCATCATCATCATCTCATCATGATATCATCATCATGATATCATCATCATGATATCATCATCATCATCTCATCATGATATTATCATCATCTCATCATGATATCATCATCATCATCATCATCATCATCATCATCATCTCATCATCATCTCATCATGATATCATCATCATCATCTCATCATGATATCATCATCATCATCATCATCATCATCTCATCATCATCTCATCATGATATCATCATCATCATCTCATCATGATATCATCATCATCATCATCTCATCATCATCTCATCATGATATCATCATCATCATCATCATCATCATCATCATCATCATCTCATCATGATATCATCATCATGATATCATCATCATCATCATCACATCATTATATCATCATCATGATATCATCATCATCATCTCATCATGATATCATCATCATGATATCATCATGATATCATCATCATCTCATCATGATATCATCATCATCTCATCATGATATCATCATTATGATATCATCATAATGATATCATCATCATGATATCATCATGATATCATCATCATCTAATCATGATATCATCCTCATCTCATCATGATATCATCATTATGATATCATCATCATCATCTCATCATGATATCATCATCATCATCATCATCTCATCATGATATCATCATCATCATCATCACCATTACCATCACATCATGATATCATCATCATCGTCTCATCATCATCTCATCATGATATCATCATCATGATATCATAATCATCATCTCATCATGATATCATCATCATGATATCATCATCATCATCTCATCATGATATCATCATCATCATCATCATCATCATCATCATCATCATCTTATCATGATATCATCATCATCATCTCATCATGATATCATCATCATCATCATCTAATCATGATATCATCATCATCATCATCTCATCATTATATCATCATCATATCATCATCATCATCATCTCATCATGATATCATCATCATATCATCATCATCATCTCATCATGATATCATCATCATAATATCATCATCATCATCATCTCATCATGATATCATCATCATCATCTCATCATCATCATCATTTCATCATGATATCATCATCATGATATCATTATCATCATCATCATCTCATCATGATATCATCATCATGATATCATCATCTCATCATGATATCATCATCATCATCATCTCATCATGATATCATCATCATCATCTCATCATCTCATCATTATATCATCATCATATCATCATCATCATCATCTCATCATGATATCATCATCATATCATCATCATCATCTCATCATGATATCATCATCATAATATCATCATCATCATCATCTCATCATGATATCATCATCATGATATCATCATCATCATCATTTCATCATGATATCATCATCATGATATCATTATCATCATCATCATCTCATCATGATATCATCATCATGATATCATCATCTCATCATGATATCATCATCATCATCATCATCTCATCATGATCTCATCATCATCATCTCATCATGATATCATCATCTCATCATCATCATCATCATCTCATCATGATATCATCATCATCTCATCATGATATCATCATCATCTCATCATGATATCATCATCATCATCATCATCATCATCTCATCATCATCTCATCATGATATCATCATCATGATATCATCATGATATCATCATCATGATATCATCATGATATCATCATCATGATATCATCATCATGATATCATCATGATATCATCATCATGATATCATCATCATCATCTCATCATGATATCATCATCATGATATCATCATCATCATCTCATCATGATATCATCATCATCATTACCGTCTCATCATGATATCATCATCATCTCCTCATGATATCATCATCATCATCATCATCATCATCATCATCATCATCTCATCATGATATCATCATCATCATCTCATCATGATATCATCATCATCTCATCATGATATCATCATCATCATCATCATCATCATCATCATCATCATCATCTCATCATGATATCATCATCATCATCTCATCATTATATCATCATCATGATATCATCATCATCATCATCTCATCATGATATCATCATCATGATATCATCATCATGATATCATCATCATCTCATCATGATATCATCATCTCATCATGATATCATCATCATGATATCATCATCATGATATCATCATCATGATATCATCATGATATCATCATCATCTCATCATCATCATCATCATCATCATCATCATCATCTCATCATGATATCATCATCATCATCATCATCATCATCATCTCATCATGATATCATCATTATAATATCATCATCATCATCATCTCATCATGATATCATCATCATGATATCATCATCATCATTTCATCATATCATCATCATGATATCATTATCATCATCATCATCATCATTATATCATTATCATCATCATCATCATCATCATCATCATCATCATCATCATCATCATCTCATCATGATATCATCATCATCATCATCATCATCATCATCATCTCATCATGATATCATCATCATCACCATTTCATCATGATATCATCATCATGATATCATTATCATCATCATCATCATCATCATCATCATCATCATCTCATCATGATATCATCATCATCATCATCATCATCATCATCATCTCATCATGATATCATCATCATGATATCATCATCTCATCATGATATCATCATCATGATATCATCTCATCATGATCTCATCATCATCATCTCATCATGGTATCATCATCATCATCATCATCTCGTCATGATATCATCATCTCATCATGATATCATCATCATGATATCATCTCATCATGATATCATCATCATGATATCATCATCATGATATCATCTCATCATGATCTCATCATCATCATCTCATCATGATATCATCATCATCATCATCATCATCATCATCTCATCATAATATCATCATCTCATCATGATATCATCATCATGATATCATCTCATCATGATATCATCATCATGATATCATCATCATGATATCATCATCATGATATCATCTCATCATGATATCATCATCATCTCATCATGATATCATCATCATCATCATCATAATCTCATCATGATATCATCATCATGATATCATCATCATCATCTCATCATTATATCATCATCATGATATCATCATCATCATCTCATCATGATATCATCATCATGATATCATCATCATGATATCATCATCATCTCATCATGATATCATCATCTCATCATGATATCATCATCATGATATCATCATCATGATATCATCATGATATCATCATCATCTCATCATCATCATCATCTCATCATGATATCATCATCATAATATCATCATCATCATCATCATCATCATCATCATCATCATCATCATCATCATCTCATCATGATATCATCATCATCATTATCATCTCATCATGATATCATCATCATGATATCATCATCATTTCATCATGATATCATCATCATGATATCATCATCATCATCATCATCATCATCATCATCATCATCATCTCATCATGATATCATCATCATCATCATCATCATCATCATCATCATCATCATCATCATCATCTCATCATGATATCATCATCATCACCATTTCATCATGATATCATCATCATGATATCATTATCATCATCATCATCATCATCATCATCATCATCATCATCATCATCATCTCATCATGATATCATCATCATGATATCATCATCTCATCATGATATAATCATCATGATATCATCTCATCATGATCTCATCATCATCATCATCTCATCATGGTATCATCATCATCATCATCATCTCGTCATGATATCATCATCTCATCATGATATCATCATCATGATATCATCTCATCATGATATCATCATCATGATATCATCATCATGATATCATCTCATCATGATATCATCATCATCATCATCATCATCATCTCATCATAATATCATCATCTCATCATGATATCATCATCATGATATCATCTCATCATGATATCATCATCATGATATCATCATCATGATATCATCATCATGATATCATCTCATCATGATATCATCATCATCATCATCATCATCTCATCATGATATCATCATCATCATCATCATCATCATCGTCATCTCATTATGATATCATCATCATCATCATCATCATCATCATCATCATCTCATCATGATATCATCATCATCATCATCATTACCGTCTCATCATGATATCATCATCATCATCATCTCATCATGATATCATCATCATCATCATCATCATCATCGTCATCTCATCATGATATCATCATCATCATCATCATCATCATCATCTCATCATGATATCATCATCATCATCATGATATCATCATCATCATCATCTCATCATGATATCATCATCATCATCATCTCATCATGATATCATCATCATCATCATCATCATCATCTCATCATGATATCATCATCATGATATCATCATAATGATATCATCATCATGATATCATCATGATATCATCATCATCTCATCATGATATCATCATCATCTCATCATGATATCATCATTATGATATCATCATCATCATCATCTCATCATGATATCATCATCATCATCATCTCATCATGATATCATCATCATCATCATCATCACCATTACCGTCACATCATGATATCATCATCATCATCTCATCATCATCTCATCATGATATCATCATCATGATATCATCATCATCATCTCATCATATCATCATCATGATATAATCATCATCATCTCATCATGATATCATCATCATCATCATCATCATCATCATCATCATCATCCTCATCTCATCATGATATCATCATCATCATCTCATCATGATATCATCATCATCATCATCATCTAATCATGATATCATCATCATCATCATCATCTCATCATTATATCATCATCATATCATCATCATCATCTCATCATGATATTATCATGATATCATCATCATCATCTCATCATGATATCATCATCATGATATCATCATCATCATCATCATTTCATCATGATATCATCATCATGATATCATTATCATCATCATCATCATCATGATATCATTATCATCATCATCATCATCATCATCATCATCATCATCATCATCATCATCATCATCATCTCATCATGATATCATCATCATCATCATCATCATTTCATCATGATATCATCATCATGATATCATTATCATCATCATCATCATCATGATATCATTATCATCATCATCATCATCATCATCATCATCATCATCATCATCATCATCTCATCATGATATCATCATCATCAT
>CM069864.1:59885183-59985183 GCA_036172795.1 Pelodytes ibericus | reverse complement strand
GATATCATCATCATCATCATCTCATCATGATATCATCATCATGATATTATCATCATCATCATCTCATCATGATATCATCATCATCATCATCTCATCATGATATCATCATCATCATCATCATTACCGTCTCATCATGATATCATCATCATCATCTCATCATGATATCATCATCATCATCATCTCATCATCATCTCATCATGATATCATCATGATCATCATCATCATCATCATCTCATCATGATATCATCATCATCATCATCTCATCATCATCTCATCATGATATCATCATCATGATATCATCATCATGATATCATCATCATCATCATCATCTCATCATGATATCATCATCATCTCATCATGATATCATCATCATCATCATCTCATCATGATATCATCATCATGATATCATCATCATGATATCATCATGATATCATCATCATGATATCATCATCATCATCATCTCATCATGATATCATCATCATGATATCATCATCATCATCATCTCATCATGATATCATCATCATCATCATCATCTCATCATGATATCATCATCATCATTACCGTCTCATCATGATATCATCATCATCTCCTCATGATATCATCATCATCATCATCATCATCATCTCATCATGATATCATCATCATCATCTCATCATGATATCATCATCTCATCATGATGTCATCATCATCTCCTCATGATATCATCATCATCATCTCATCATGATATCATCATCATCTCATCATGATATCATCATCATGATATCATCATTATCATCATTTCATCATGATATCATCATCATCATCATTTCATCATGATATCATCATCATGATATCATTATCATCATCATCATCATCATCATCATCATCTCATCATGATATCATCATCATCATCATCATCATCATCATCTCATCATGATATCATCATCATCATCATTTCATCATGATATCATCATCATGATATCATTATCATCATCATCATCATCATCTCATCATGATATCATCATCATCATCATCATCATCATCATCATCATCATCATCTCATCATGATATCATCATCATGATATCATCATCTCATCATGATTCATCATCATGATATCATCTCATCATGATCTCATCATCATCATCTCATCATGATATCATCATCATCATCATCATCATCATCATCATCATCTCATCATGATATCATCATCTCATCATGATATCATCATCATGATATCATCTCATCATGATATCATCATCATGATATCATCTCATCATGATATAATCATCATCATCATCATCATCATCTCATCATGATATCATCATCATCATCATCATCATCGTCATCTCATCATGATATCATCATCATCATCATCATCATCATCATCATCTCATCATGATATCATCATCATCATCATCATTACCGTCTCATCATGATATCATTATCATCATCATCTCATCATGATATCATCATCATCATCATCATCATCTCATCATGATATCATCATCATCATCATCATCATCATCATCATCTCATCATGATATCATCATCATGATATTATCATCATCATCATCTCATCATGAAATCATCATCATCATCATCTCATCATGATATCATCATCATCATCATCATCATCATTACCGTCTCATCATGATATCATCATCATCATCATCTCATCATCATCTCATCATGATATCATCATCATCATCATCTCATCATGATATCATCATCATCATCATCTCATCATCATCTCATCATGATATCATCATCATGATATCATCATCATCATCATCATCATCATCTCATCATGATATCATCATCATCTCATCATGATATCATCATCATCATCTCATCATGATATCATCATCATGATATCATCATGATATCATCATCATGATATCATCATCATGATATCATCATGATATCATCATCATGATATCATCATCATCATCATCTCATCATGATATCATCATCATGATATCATCATCATCATCATCTCATCATGATATCATCATCATGATATCATTATCATCATCATCATCATCATCTCATCATGATATCATCATCATCATCATCATCATCATCATCATCTCATCATGATATCATCATCATGATATCATCATCTCATCATGATATCATCATCTCATCATGATATCATCATCATGATATCATCTCATCATGATCTCATCATCATCATCTCATCATGATATCATCATCATCATCATCATCATCATCATCTCATCATGATATCATCATCTCATCATGATATCATCATCATGATATCATCTCATCATGATATCATCATCATGATATCATCTCATCATGATATAATCATCATCATCATCATCATCATCTCATCATGATATCATCATCATCATCATCATCATCGTCATCTCATCATGATATCATCATCATCATCATCATCATCTCATCATGATATCATCATCATCATCATCATTACCGTCTCATCATGATATCATTATCATCATCATCTCATCATGATATCATCATCATCATCATCATCATCTCATCATGATATCATCATCATCATCATCATCATCATCATCATCATCTCATCATGATATCATCATCATGATATTATCATCATCATCTCATCATGATATCATCATCATCATCATCTCATCATGATATCATCATCATCATCATCATCATCATTACCGTCTCATCATGATATCATCATCATCTCATCATGATATCATCATCATCTCATCATCATCTCATCATGATATCATCATCATCATCATCTCATCATGATATCATCATCATCATCATCATCTCATCATCATCTCATCATGATATCATCATCATGATATCATCATCATCATCATCATCATCTCATCATGATATCATCATCATCTCATCATGATATCATCATCATCATCTCATCATGATATCATCATCATGATATCATCATGATATCATCATCATGATATCATCATCATGATATCATCATGATATCATCATCATGATATCATCATCATCATCATCTCATCATGATATCATCATCATGATATCATCATCATCATCTCATCATGATATCATCATCATCATCATCATCATCTCATCATGATATCATCATCATCATTACCGTCTCATCATGATATCATCATCATCTCCTCATGATATCATCATCATCATCATCATCATCTCATCATGATATCATCATCATCATCTCATCATGATATCATCATCTCATCATGATGTCATCATCATCTCCTCATGATATCATCATCATCATCTCATCATGATATCATCATCATCATCTCATCATGATATCATCATCATGATATCATCATTATCATCATCTCATCATGATATCATCATCATCATCATCATCATCATCGTCATCTCATCATGATATCATCATCATCATCATCATCATCATCATCATCATCATCTCATCATGATATCATCATCATCATCATCATTACCGTCTCATCATGATATCATCATCATCATCATCTCATCATGATATCATCATCATCATCATCATCTCATCATGATATCATCATCATCATCATCATCATCATCATCATCATCATCATCTCATCATGATATCATCATCATCATCTCATCATGATATCATCATCATGATATTATCATCATCATCATCTCATCATGATATCATCATCATCATCATCATCATCATCATCATTTCATCATGATATCATCATCATGATATCATTATCATCATCATCATCATCATGATATCATTATCATCGTCATCATCATCATCATCATAATCATCATCTCATCATGATATCATCATCATCATCTCATCATGATATCATCATCATGATATCATCATTATCATCATTTCATCATGATATCATCATCATCATCTCATCATGATATCATCATCATGATATCATCATCATCATCATCATCATCATTTCATCATGATATCATCATCATGATATCATTATCATCATCATCATCATCATGATATCATTATCATCATCATCATCATCATCATCATCATCATCATCATCATCATCATCATCATCATCATCTCATCATGATATCATCATCATCATCATCATCATCATCATTTCATCATGATATCATCATCATGATATCATTATCATCATCATCATCGTCATGATACCATTATCATCATCATCATCATCATCATCATCATCATCATCATCATCATCATCATCATCATCATCATCTCATCATGATATCATCATCATCATCATCATCATCATCATCTTTTCATGATATCATCATCATCATCATCATCATCATCATCATCATCATCATCTCATCATGATATCATCATCATCATCATCATCATCATCATCATCTCATCATGATATCATCATCATCATCATCATCATCTCATCATGATATCATCATCATCATCATCATCATCATCTCATCATGATATCATCATCATCATCATCATCATCATCATCATCATCATCATCATCATCTCATTATGATATCATCATCATTATCATCATCTCATCATGATATCATCATCATGATATCATCATCATCTCATCATGATATCATCATCATCTCATCATGATGTCATCATCATCATCATCTCATTATGATATCATCATCATCATCATCATCTCATCGTGATATCATCATCATCTCATCATGATATCATCATCATCACCATCTCATCATGTTATCATTATCATCATCTCATCATGACATCATCATCATGATATCATCATCATCTCATCATGATATCATCATCATCATTTCATCATGTTATCATCATCATCTCATCATGATATCATCATCATCATCATCATCATCATCTCATCATGATATCATCATCATGATATCATCATCATCTCATCATATCGTCATCATGATATCATCATGATATCATCATCGTGATATCATCATCATCATCATCATCTATTCATGATATCATCATCATTATCTCATCATCTCATCATGATATCAACATCATAATCATCATCATCATCATCATCTCATCATGATATCATCATCATCATCTCATCATGATATCATCATCATCATCATCTCATCATGATATCATCATCATCATCATCATCATCATCATCATCATCTCATCATGATATCATCATCATGATATTATCATCATCATCATCTCATCATGATATCATCATCATAATATCATCATTTCAACATGATATCATCATCATCTCATCATGATATATTCATCATCATCATCATCATGATATTATCATCACCATCTCATCATGATATCATCATAATCATCTAATCATGATATCATCATCATCATCATCTAATCATGATATCATCATCATCATCATCTCATCATGATATCATCATCATCATCATCATCTCATCATGATATCATCATCATATCATCATCATCATCTCATCATGATATCATCATCATAATATCATCATCATCATCATCTCATCATGATATCATCATCATGATATCATCATCATCATTTCATCATGATATCATCATCATGATATCATCATGATATCATCATCATCATTTCATCATGATATCATCATCATGATATCATCATCATGATATCATCATCATGATATCATCATAATGATATCATCATGATATCATCATCATCTCATCATGATATCATGATCTCATCATGATATCATCATCATCATCATCATCATCATCTCATCATGATATCATCATCATCATCATCATCATCATCTTTTCATGATATCATCATCATCATCATCATCATCATCATCTCATCATGATATCATCATCATCATCATCATCATCATCATCAGCATCATCATCATCTCATCATGATATCATCATCATCATCATCATCATCATCTCATCATGATATCATCATCATCATCATCATCATCATCTCATCATGATATCATCATCATCATCATCATCATCATCATCTCATTATGATATCATCATCATTATCATCATCTCATCATGATATCATCATCATGATATCATCATCATCTCATCATGATATCATCATCATCTCATCATGATGTCATCATCATCATCATCTCATTATGATATCATCATCATCATCATCATCTCATCGTGATATCATCATCATCTCATCATGATATCATCATCATCACCATCTCATCATGTTATCATTATCATCATCTCATCATGACATCATCATCATGATATCATCATCATCTCATCATGATATCATCATCATCATTTCATCATGTTATCATCATCATCTCATCATGATATCATCATCATCATCATCATCTCATCATGATATCATCATCATGATATCATCATCATCTCATCATATCGTCATCATGATATCATCATGATATCATCATCGTGATATCATCATCATCATCATCATCTATTCATGATATCATCATCATTATCTCATCATCTCATCATGATATCAACATCATAATCATCATCATCATCATCATCTCATCATGATATCATCATCATCATCTCATCATGATATCATCATCATCATCATCTCATCATGATATCATCATCATCATCATCATCATCATCATCATCATCTCATCATGATATCATCATCATGATATTATCATCATCATCATCTCATCATGATATCATCATCATAATATCATCATTTCAACATGATATCATCATCATCTCATCATGATATCATCATCATCATCATCATCATCATCATCATCATCTCATCATGATATCATCATCATGATATTATCATCATCATCATCTCATCATGATATCATCATCATAATATCATCATTTCAACATGATATCATCATCATCATCTCATCATGATATCATCATCATCATCATCATCATCATCATCTCATCATCATCATCTCATCATGATATCATCATCATGATATCATCATCATCATCTCATCATGATATCATCATCATCATCATCATCTCATCATGATATCATCATCATCATCATTACCGTCTCATCATGATATCATCATCTCATCATGATATCATCATCATCTCCTCATGATATCATCATCATCATCATCCTCATCATCATCATCTCATCATGATATCATCATCATGATATCATCATCATCATCATCTCATCATGATATCATCATCATCATCTCATCATGATATCATCATCATCATCATTACCGTCTCATCATGATATCATCTCATCATGATATCATCATCATCTCCTCATGATATCATCATCATCATCATCATCTCATCATGATATCATCATCTCATCATGATATCATCATCATCTCATCATGATATCATCATCATCTCATCATGATATCATTATCATCATCATCATCTCATCATGATATCATCATCATGATATCATCATCATCATCTCATCATGATATCATCATTATGATATCATCATCATCATCATCATCATCATTATCATCTCTTCATTATGTCATCATCATGATATCATCATCATCATCATCATCATCTCATCATTATATCATCATCATGATATCATCATCATCATCTCATCATGATATCATCATTATGATATCATCATCATCATCATCATCATCATCATCATCATCATCATCATCATCATTATCATCTCTTCATTATGTCATCATCATGATATCATCATCATGATATCATCATGATATCATCATCATCTTATCATGATATCATCATCTCATCATAATATTATCATCATCTCATGATGATATCATCATCATCATCTCATCATCATCTCATCATGATATCATCATCATGATATCATCATCATCATCATCATCATCATCTCATCATAATATCATCATCATGATATCATCATCATCATCATCTCATCATGATATCATCATCATCTCATCATGATATCATCATCATCATCATCTCATCATGATATCATCATCATCATCATCATCATCATCTCATCATGATATCATCATCATCTCATCATGATATCATCATCATCATCATCTCATCATCATAATATCATCATTTCATCATCTCATCATAATATTATCATCATCTCATCATGATATCATCATCATCATCATCATCTCATCATCATCTCATCATGATATCATAATCATGATATCATCATCATCATCTCATCATGATATCATCATCATGATATCATCATCATCATCTTATCATGATATCATCATCATCATCATCTCATCATGATATCATCATCATCATCTCATCATCATCTCATCATCATATCATCATCATGATATCATCATCATCATCATCATCTCATCATGATATTATCATCATCTCATCATGATATCATCATCATCATCATCATCATCATCTCATCATCATCTCATCATGATATCATAATCATGATATCATCATCATCATCTCATCATGATATCATCATCATGATATCATCATCATCATCTCATCATGATATCATCATCATCATCATCATCTCATCATGATATCATCATCATCATCTCATCATGATATCATCATCATCATCTCATCATGATATCATCATCATCATTACCGTCTCATCATGATATCATCATCTCCTCATGATATCATCATCATCATCATCATCATCATCATCTCATCATGATATCATCATCATCATCATCATCTCATCATGATATCATCATCATCTCATCATGATATCATCATCATCTCATCATGATATCATCATCATCTCATCATGATATCATCATCATCTCATCATGATATCATCATCATGATATCATCATCATCATCATCTCATCATGATATCATCATCATGATATCATCATCATGATATCATCATGATATCATCATCATCTCATCATGATATCATCATCATCTCATCATGATATCATCATTATGATATCATCATCATCATCATCATCATCATCTCATCATGATATCATCATCATGATATCATCATCATGATATCATCATCATGATATCATCATCATGATATTATCATCATCTCATCATGATATCATCATCATCATCATCATCATCATCATCATCATCATCATCATCATCATCTCATCATGATATCATCATCATGATATCATCATCATGATATCATCATCATGATATCATCATCATGATATCATCATCATCACCATTACCGTCTCATCGTGATATCATCATCATCATCATCATCTCATCATGATATCATCATCATGATATCATCATCATGATATCATCATCATGATATCATCATCATGATATCATCATCATCATCTAATCATGATATCATCATCATCATCATCATCATCATCATGATATAATCATCATCATCTCATCATGATATCATCATCACCATCTCATCATGATATCATCATAATCATCTAATTATGATATCATCATCATCATCTCATCATGATATCATTATCATCATCTCATCATGATATCATCATCATCATCTAATCATGATATCATCATCATCATCATCATCTCATCATGATATCATCATCATCATCATCATCTCATCATGATATCATCATCATATCATCATCATCATCATCATCTCATCATGATATCATCATCATAATATCATCATCATCATCATTTCATCATGATATCATCATCATGATATCATCATCATCATTTCATCATGATATCATCATCATGATATCATCATCATGATATCATCATCATGATATCATCATCATCATATCATCATCATCATATCATCATCATGATATCATCATCATCATCATCATCATCATCATCATCTCATCATGATATCATCATCATCATCATCATCATCTCATCATGATATCATCATCATCATCATCATCATCATCATCATCTCATCATGATATCATCATCATCATCATCATCATCATCATCATCATCTCATCATGATATCATCATCATCATCATCATCTCATCATGATATCATCATCATCATCATCATCATCATCTCATCATGATATCATCATCATCATCATCATCATCATCATCATCATCATCATCTCATCATGATATCATCATCATCATCATCATCATCATCATCATCTCATCATTATATCATCATCATCATCATCATCATCATCATCATCTCATCATGATATCATCATCATCATCATCATCATCATCATCATCATCATCATCATCATCACCATCTCATCATGCTATCATTATCATCATCTCATCATGATATCATCATCATGATATCATCATCATCTCATCATGATATCATCATCATCTCATCATGATATCATCATCATCATCATCATCTCATTATGATATCATCATCATCATCATCATCTCATCGTGATATCATCATCATCTCATCATGATATCATCATCATCACCATCTCATCATGCTATCACTATCATCATCTCATCATGACATCATCATCATGATATCATCATCATCTCATCATGATATCATCATCATCATTTCATCATGTTATCATCATCATCTCATCATGATATCATCATCATCATCATCATCATCATCATCATCATCATCATCATCATCATCTCATCATGATATCATCATCATGATATCATCATCATCTCATCATATCATCATCATGATATCATCATGATATCATCATCGTGATATCATCATCATCATCTCATCATGATATCATCATCTCATCATGATATTATCATCATCTATGCATGATATCATCATCATCATCTCATCATCATATCATCATCATCATCACCATTACCGTCTCATCATGATATCATCATCATCATCATCTCATCATCATCTCATCATGATATCATCATCATGATATCATCATCATCATCTCATCATGATATCATCATCATCATCACCATTTCCGTCTCATCATGATATCATCATCATCATCTCATCATCATCTCATCATGATATCATCATCATGATATCATCATCATCATCTCATCATGATATAATCATCATCATCTCATCATGATATCATCATCATCATCATCTCATCATGATATCATCATCTCATCATAATATTATCATCATCTCATGATGATATCATCATCATCATCATCTCATCATCATCTCATCATGATATCATCATCATGATATCATCATCATCATCATCATCATCATCTCATCATAATATCATCATCATGATATCATCATCATCTCATCATGATATCATCATCATCATCATCATCATCTCATCATGATATCATCATCATCATCATCATCATCATCATCATCATCATCATTACCGTCTCATCATGATATCATCATCATCATCATCTCATCATAATATTATCATCATCTCATCATGATATCATCATCATCATCTCATCATCATCTCATCATGATATCATAATCATGATATCATCATCATCATCATCATCATCATCATCATCATCATCATCATTACCGTCTCATCATGATATCATCATCATCATCATCTCATCATAATATTATCATCATCTCATCATGATATCATCATCATCATCTCATCATCATCTCATCATGATATCATAATCATGATATCATCATCATCATCATCTCATCATGATATCATCATCATGATATCATCATCATCATCTCATCATGATATCATCATCATCATCATCTCATCATGATATCATCATCATCATCATCTCGTCATCTTCTCATCATGATATCATCATCATGATATCATCATCATCATCATCATCATCTCATCATGATATTATCATCATCTCATCATGATATCATCATCATCATAATCATCTCATCATCATCTCATCATGATATCATAATCATGATATCATCATCATCATCTCATCATGATATCATCATCATGATATCATCATCATCATCTCATCATCATATCATCATCATCATCACCATTACCGTCTCATCATGATATCATCATCATCATCATCTCATCATCATCTCATCATGATATCATCATCATGATATCATCATCATCATCTCATCATGATATCATCATCATCATCACCATTTCCGTCTCATCATGATATCATCATCATCATCTCATCATCATCTCATCATGATATCATCATCATGATATCATCATCATCATCTCATCATGATATAATCATCATCATCTCATCATGATATCATCATCATCATCATCTCATCATGATATCATCATCTCATCATAATATTATCATCATCTCATGATGATATCATCATCATCATCATCTCATCATCATCTCATCATGATATCATCATCATGATATCATCATCATCATCATCATCATCATCTCATCATAATATCATCATCATGATATCATCATCATCTCATCATGATATCATCATCATCATCATCATCATCTCATCATGATATCATCATCATCATCATCATCATCATCATCATCATCATCATCATTACCGTCTCATCATGATATCATCATCATCATCATCTCATCATAATATTATCATCATCTCATCATGATATCATCATCATCATCTCATCATCATCTCATCATGATATCATAATCATGATATCATCATCATCATCATCATCATCATCATCATCATCATCATCATTACCGTCTCATCATGATATCATCATCATCATCATCTCATCATAATATTATCATCATCTCATCATGATATCATCATCATCATCTCATCATCATCTCATCATGATATCATAATCATGATATCATCATCATCATCATCTCATCATGATATCATCATCATGATATCATCATCATCATCTCATCATGATATCATCATCATCATCATCTCATCATGATATCATCATCATCATCATCTCGTCATCATCTCATCATGATATCATCATCATGATATCATCATCATCATCATCATCATCTCATCATGATATTATCATCATCTCATCATGATATCATCATCATCATAATCATCTCATCATCATCTCATCATGATATCATAATCATGATATCATCATCATCATCTCATCATGATATCATCATCATGATATCATCATCATCATCTCATCATGATATCATCATCATCATCATCATCTCATCATGATATCATCATCATCATCTCATCATGATATCATCATCATCATCATCTCATCATGATATCATCATCATCATTACCGTCTCATCATGATATCATCATCTCCTCATGATATCATCATCATCATCATCTCATCATGATATCATCATCATCATCATCATCATCATCATCTCATCATGATATCATCATCATCATCTCATCATGATATCATCATCATGATATCATCATCATCATCTCATCATGATATCATCATCATGATATCATCATCATGATATCATCATGATATCATCATCATCTCATCATGATATCATCATCATCTCATCATGATATCATCATTATGATATCATCATCATCATCATCATCATCTCATCATGATATCATCATCATGATATCATCATCATGATATCATCATCATGATATCATCATCATGATATTATCATCATCTCATCATGATATCATCATCATCATCATCTCATCATGATATCATCATCATGATATCATCATCATGATATCATCATCATCACCATTACCGTCTCATTATGATATCATCATCATCATCTCATCATCATCTCATCATGATATCATCATCATGATATCATCATCTCATCATGATATCATCATCATGATATCATCATCATCATCTCATCATGATATCATCATCATCATCATCATCATCATCATCATCATCATCTCATAATGATATAATCATCATCATCTCATCATGATATCATCATCACCATCTCATCATGATATCATCATAATCATCTAATTATGATATCATCATCATCATCTCATCATGATATCATTATCATCATCTCATCAAGATATCATCATCATCATCTAATCATGATATCATCATCATCATCACCTCATCATGATATCATCATCATCATCATCATCATCTCATCATGATATCATCATCATATCATCATCATCATCATCATCATCATCATCTCATCATGATATCATCATCATAATATCATCATCATCATCATTTCATCATGATATCATCATCATGATATCATCATCATCATTTCATCATGATATCATCATCATGATATCATCATCATGATATCATCATCATCATTTCATCATGATATCATCATCATGATATCATCATCATGATATCATCATCATGATATCATCATCATCATCATCATCATCATCATCTCATCATGATATCATCATCATCATCATCATCATCTCATCATGATATTATCATCATCATCATCATCATCTCATCATGATATCATCATCATCATCATCATCATCATCATCATCATCTCATCATGATATCATCATCATCATCATCATCATCTCATCATGATATCATCATCATCATCATCATCATCATCATCATCATCATCTCATCATGATATCATCATCATCATCATCATCATCATCACCATCTCATCATGCTATCATTATCATCATCTCATCATGATATCATCATCATCACCATCTCATCATGCTATCATTATCATCATCTCATCATGACATCATCATCATGATATCATCATCATCTCATCATGATATCATCATCATCATTTCATCATGTTATCATCATCATCTCATCATGATATCATCATCATCATCATCATCATCATCTCATCATGATATCATCATCATGATATCATCATCATCTCATCATATCATCATCATGATATCATCATGATATCATCATCGTGATATCATCATCATCATCTCATCATGATATCATTATCTCATCATGATATTATCATCATCTCTGCATGATATCATCATCATCATCTCATCATGATATCATCATCATCATCATCACCATTACCGTCTCATCATGATATCATCATCATCTCATCATCATCTCATCATGATATCATCATCATGATATCATCATCATCATCTCATCATGATATCATCATCATCATCACCATTTCCGTCTCATCATGATATCATCATCATCATCTCATCATCATCTCATCATGATATCATCATCATGATATCATCATCATCATCTCATCATGATATAATCATCATCATCTCATCATGATATCATCATCATCATCATCTCATCATGATATCATCATCGTCATCTCATCATGATATCATCATCATCATCATCTCATCATGATATCATCATCATCATCATCATTACCGTCTCATCATGATATCATCATCATCATCTCATCATGATATCATCATCATCACCATCATTACCTTCTCATCATGATATCATCATCATCATCATCTCATCATGATATCATCATCATCATCATCATCATCATCATCATCATTACCGTCTCATCATGATATCATCATCATCATCATCATCATCTCATCATGAAATCATCATCATCATCATCATCTCATCATGATATCATCATCATCATCATCATCATCATCATCTCATCATGATATCATCATCATCTCATCATGATATCATCATCTCATCATGATATCATCATCATGATATCATCATCATCTCATCATGATATCATCATCATCATCATCTCATCATGATATCATCATCATCATCATCATCATCATCATCATCATCATTACCGTCTTATCATGATATCATCATCATCATCATCATCATCATCATCATCATCATCATCTCATCATGATATTATCATCATCTCATCATGATATCATCATCATCATCTCATCATGATATCATCATCATGATATCATCATCATCATCTCATCATGAGATCATCATTATCATCATCTCATCATGATATCATCATCATCTCATCATGATATCATTATCATCATCATCATCTCATCATGATATCATCATCATCATCATCATCATCATCATCATTATCATCTCTTCATTATGTCATCATCATGATATCATCATCATGATATCATAATGATATCATCATCATCTCATCATGATATCATCATCTCATCATGATATTATCATCATCTCATTATGATATCATTATCATCATCATCTCATTATGATATCATCATCATCATCACCATTACCGTCTCATCATGATATCATCATCATCATCTCATCATCATCTCATCAGGATATCATTATCATGATATCATCATCATCATCTCATCATGATATCATCATCATCATCACCATTACCGTCTCATCATGATATCATCATCATCATCTCATCATGATATCATCATCATGATATCATCATCATCATCTCATCATGATATCATCATCATCATCATCATCATCATCTCATCATGATATCATCATCATCATTACCTTCTCATCATTATATCATCATCATCATCATCATCTCATCATGATATCATCATCATCATCATCATTACCGTCTCATCATGATATCATCATCATCATCATCATCATCATCTCATCATGATATCATAATCATCATCATCATCTCATCATGATATCATCATCATCATCATCATCTCATCATGATATCATCATCATCATCATCATCATCTCATCATGATATCATCATCATCATCATCTCATCATGATATCATCATCATCATCATCTCATCATGATATCATCATTATCATCATCATCATCATTACCGTCTCATCATGATATCATCATCAGAATCATCTCATCATGATATTATCATCATCTCATCATGATATCATCATCATCATCATCATCATCTCATCATCATCTCATCATGATATCATCATCATGATATCATCATCATCTCATCATGATATTATCATCATCTCATCATGATATCATCATCATCTCATCATGATATCATCATCATCATCATCATCTCATCATCATCTCATCATGATATCATCATCATTAACATCTCATCATGATATCATCATCATCTCCTCATGATATCATCATCATCATCATCATCTCATCATGATATCATCATCATCATCATCTCATCATTATATCATTATCATCTCATCATGATATCATCATCATCATCATCTCATCATGATATCATCATCTCATCATGATATCATCATCATCATCATCATCTCATCATGATATCATCATCATGATATCATCATCATCATCATCTCATCATTATATCATCATCATCATCTCATCATGATATCATCATCATGATATCATCATCATGATATCATCATGATATCATCATCATCATCTCATCATGATATCATCATCATGATATCATCATCATCATCATCTCATCATGATATCATCATCATCATCATTACCGTCTCATCATGATATCATCATCTCATCATGATATCATAATCATCTCATCATGATATCATCATCATCATCATTACCGTCTCATCATGATATCATCATCTCATCATGATATCATCATCTCATCATGATATCATAATCATCTCATCATGATATCATTATCATCATCATCATCTCATCATGATATCATCATCATCATCTCATCATTATATCATCATCATGATATCATCATCATCATCTCATCATGATATCATCATCATCATCATCATCATCATCATTATCATCTCTTCATTATGTCATCATCATAATATCATCATCATGATATTATCATGATATCATCATCATCTCATCATGATATCATCATCTCATCATGATATTATCATCATCTCTGCATGATATCATCATCATCATCATCTCATCATGATATCATCATCATCATCACCATTACCGTCTCATCATGATATCATCATCATCATCTCATCATCATCTCATCATGATATCATCATCATGATATCATCATCATCATCTCATCATGATATCATCATCATCATCACCATTACCGTCTCATCATGATATCATCATCATCATCTCATCATCATCTCATCATGATATCATCATCATGATATCATCATCATCATCTCATCATGATATCATCATCATGATATCAATCATCATCATCATTACCATCTCATCATAATATCATCATCATCATCTCATCATGATATCATCATCATCATCTCATTATGATATCATCATCATGATATCATCATCATCATCTCATCATGATATCATCATCATCTCATCATGATATCATAATCATCATCATCATCATCATCATCATCTCATCATGATATCATCATCATGATATCAATCATCATCATCACCATCATTACCATCTCATCATAATATCATCATCATCATCTCATCATGATATCATCATCATCATCATCATCATCTCATCATGATATCATCATCATGATATCAATCATCATCATCATTACCATCTCATCATGATATCATCATCATCATCATCATCTCATCATGATATCATCATAATCATATCATCATGATCTCATCATCATCACCATCTCATCATGCTATCATTATCATGATATCATCATTATCATCATCTCATCATGATATCATCATCATTACCATCTCATCATGATATCATCATCATCATCACATCATTATATCATTATCATCACCATCTCATCATGTATCATCATCATGATGTCATTATCATCATCTCATCATGATATCATCATCATCATCTCATCATGATATCATCATCATTATCTCATCATGATATCATCATCATCATCTCATCATGATATCATCATCATCACCATCTCATCATGATATCATCATCATGATATCATCACCATCTCATCATGATATCATCATCATGATATCATCATCATCACCATCTCATCATGATATCATCATCATGATATCATCACCATCTCATCATGATATCATCATCATGATATCATCATCATCATCTCATCATGATATCATCATCATCATCTCATCATGATATCATCATCATCATCATCTCATCATGATATCATCATCATCATCTCATCATGATTTCATCATCATCACCATCTCATCATGATATCATCATCATGATATCATCATCATCATCATCATCTCATCATGATATCATCATCATGATATCATCATCATCTCATCATGATATCATCATCATGATATCATCATCATCTCATCATATCATCATCATCATCATCTCATCATCATGATATCATCATCATCATCTCATCATGATATCATAATCTCATCATATTATCATCATCATCATCTCAACATGATATCATCGTCATCATCGCATCATGATATCATCATCATCATCATCTCATTATGATATCATCATCATGATATCATCATCTCATCATGATATCATCATCATGATATCATCATCATCATCTCATCATGATATCATCATCATTACCGTCTCATCATGATATCATCATCATCATCATCTCATCATGATATCATCATCATCATCATCATCATCTCATCATGATATCATCATCATGATATCATCATCTCATCATGATATCATCATCATGATATCATCATCATCATCTCATCATGATATCATCATCATCATCTCATCATGATATCATCATCATTACCGTCTCATCATGATATCATCATCATCATCATCTCATCATGATATCATCATCATCATCTCATCATGATATCATCATCATGATATCATCATCATCATCTCATCATGATATCATCATCATCATCATCATCATCTCATCATGATATCATCATCATTACCGTCTCATCATGATATCATCATCATCATCATCATCATCATCTCATCATATATTATCATCATCTCATCATGATATCATCATCATCTCATCATGATATCATCATCATCTCATCATGATATCATCATCATATCATCATCATCATCTCATCATGATATCATCATCATGATATCATCATCATCATCATCTCATCATTATATCATCATCATGATATCATCATCATCATCTCATCATGATATCATCATCATGATATCATCATGATATCATCATCATCTCATCATGATATCATCATTATGATATCATCATCATCATCATCATCATCATCATCTCATCATTATATCATCATCATGATATCATCATCATCATCTCATCATGATATCATCATCATGATATCATCATCATGATATCATCATGATATCATCATTATGATATCATCATCATCATCATCATCTCATCATTATATCATCATCATGATATCATCATCATGATATCATCATGATATCATCATCATCTTATCATGATATCATCATCATCATCATCTCATCATGATATCATCATCATCATCATCAACATTACCGTCTCATCATGATATCATCATCATCATCTCATCATCATCTCATCATGATATCATCATCATGATATCATCATCATCATCTCATCATCATCCCATCATGATATCATCATCATGATATCATCATCATCATCTCATCATGATATCATCATCATAATATCATCATGATATCATCATCATGATACCATCATCATCATCTCATCATGATATCATCATCATCATCATCATCATCATCTCATCATGATATCATCATCATCATCTAATCATGATATCATCATCATCTTCATCATCTCATCATGATATCATCATCATCATCTCATCATGATATCATCATCATCATCTCATCATGATATCATCATCATGATACCATCATCATCATCTCATCATGATATCATCATCATCATCATCATCATCATCATCATCATCTCATCATGATATCATTATCATCATCTCATCATGATATCATCATCATCTAATCATGATATCATCATCATCATCATCATCATCATCATCATCATCATCATCATCTCATCATGATATCATCATCATCATCATCATCATCTCATCATGATATCATCATCATATCATCATCATCATCATCATCATCTCATCATGATATCATCATCATATCATCATCATCATCATCATCTCATCATGATATCATCATCATAATATCATCATCATCATCATCTCATCATGATATCATCATCATGATATCATCATCATCATCATTTCATCATGATATCATCATCATGATATCATCATCATGATATCATCATCATCATTTCATCATGATATCATCATCATGATATCATCATCATGATATCATCATCATGATATCATCATGATATCATCATGATATCATCATCATCATCTCATCATGATATCATCATCATCATCATCATCATCATCTCATCATGATATCATCATCATCATCATCATCTCATCATGATATCATCATCATCATCATCATCATCTCATCATGATATCATCATCATCATCATCATCATTACCATCTCATCATGATATCATCATCATCATCTCATGATGATTTCATCATCATCACCATCTCATCATGATATCATCATCATGATATCATTAACATCATCTCATCATGATATCATCATCATCATCATCATCATCATCATCTCATCATGATATCATCATCATTATCTCATCATGATATCATCATCATGATATCATCATCATCATCATCATCTCATCATCATCATCATCATCATCTCATCATGATATCATCATCATCTCATCATGATATCAATCATCATCATCATCATTACCATGTCATCATAATATCATCATCATCATCATCATCTCATCATGATATCATCATCATCATCATCTCATTATGATATCATCATCATGATATCATCATCATCATCTAATCATGATATCATCATCATCTCATCATGATATCATAATCATCATCATCATCTCATCATGATATCATCATCATGATATCAATCATCATCATCATCATCATTACCATCTCATCATAATATCATCATCATGATATCATCATCATCATCATCTCATCATGATATCATCATCTCATCATATTATCATCATCATCTCATCATGATATCATAATCTCATCATATTATCATCATCATCAACTCAACATGATATCATCGTCATCATCTCATCATGATATCATCATCATCATCATCTCATTATGATATCATCATTGATATCATCATCATCTCATCATGATATCATCATCTCATCATGATATCATCATCATCTCATCATGATATCATAATCATCATCATCATCATCATCATCATCATCTCATCATGATATCATCATCATGATATCAATCATCATCATCATCATCATTACCATCGCATCATAATATCATCATCATCATCTCATCATGATATCATCATCATCATCTCATCATGATATCATCATCCTCTCATCATGATATCATCATCATCATCTCATCATGATATCATCATCATGATATCAATCATCATCATCATTACCATCTCATCATTATATCATCATCATCATCATCTCATCATGCTATCATTATCATGATAGCATCATTATCATCATCTCACCATGATATCATCATCATCATCATCATCATCATCTCATCATGATATCATCATCATCACCATCTCATCATGTATCATCATCATGATGTCATTATCATCATCTCATCATGATATCATCATCATCATCTCATCATTATATCATTATCATTATCTCATCATGATATCATCATCATCATCTCATCATTATATCATTATCATTATCTCATCATGATATCATCATCATCATCTCATCATGATATCATCATCATCACCATCTCATCATGATATCATCATCTCATCATGATATCATCATCATGATATCATCATCATCTCATCATGATATCATCATCATGATATCATCATCATGATATCATCATCATCTCATCATATCATCATTATCAGCTTATCATGATATCATCATCATCATCATCATCATCTCATCATCATGATATCATCATCATCATCTCATCATGATATCATCATCTCATCATATTATCATCATCATCTCATCATGATATCATAATCTCATCATATTATCATCATCATCATCATCTCAACATGATATCATCGTCATCATCTCATCATGATATCATCATCATCATCATCATCTCATTATGATATCATCATCATGATATCATCATCATCACATCATGATATCATCATCATCTCATCATGATATCATAATCATCATCATCATCATCATCATCATCTCATCATCATCTCATCATGATATCATCATCATTACCATCTCATCATGATATCATCATCATCATCTCATCATGATATCATCATCATCACCATCTCATCATGCTATCATTATCATGATATCATCATCATCATCATCATCATCATCTCATCAAGATATCATCATCATTACCATCTCATCATGATACCATCATCATCATCATCTCATCATGATATCATCATCATCATCATCATCTCATCATGATATCACCATCATTACCATCTCATCATGATATCATCATCATCATCTCATCATGATATCATCAGCATCATGATTTCATCATCAGCATCATGATTTCATCATCATCATCATCTCATCATGATATCATCATCATCATCTCATCATGATATCATCAGCATCATCATCATCATCATCATCATCATCTCATCATGATATCATCATCATCATATTTACCATCTCATTATGATATCATCATCATCATCTCATCATGATATCATCATCATCTCATCATGATTTCATCATCATCACCATCTCATCATGATATCATCATCATGATATCATTATCATCATCTCATCATGATATCATCATCATCATCATCATCATCATCTCATCATGATATCATCATCATCACCATCTCATCATGATATCATCATCATGATATCATTATCATCATCTCATCATGATATCATCATCATCATCATTATCATCATCTCATCATGATATCATCATCATTAGCTCATCATGATATCATCATCATGATATCATCATCATGATATCATCATCATCATCTCATCATGATATCATCATCATCATCATCATGATATCATCATCATCATCATCTCATCATGATTTCATCATCATCACCATATCATCATGATATCATCATCATGATATCATTATCATCATCTCATCATGATATCATCATCATCACCATCATTATCATCATCTCATCATGATATCATCATCATCTCATCATGATATCATCATCATGATATCATCATCATCATCATCTCATCATGATATCATCATCATCATCATCTCATCATGATATCATCATCATCACCATCTCATCATGATATCATCATCATGATATCATCATCATATTCATCATCTCATCATGATATCATCATCATCTCATCATGATATCATCATCATTATCATCATCATCATCATCATCATCATCATCATCATCATCTCATCATGATATCATCATCATATTCATCATCTCATCATGATATCATTATCATCATCTCATCATGATATCATCATCATCATCTCATCATAATATCATCATCATCATCATCTCATCATGATATCATCATCATCATGATATCATCAGCATCATGATTTCATCATCATCATCTCATCATCATCATCATCATCATCTCATCATGATATCATCAGCATCATCATCATCATCTCATCATGATATCATCATCATCATCATATTTACCATCTCATTATGATATCATCATCATCATCTCATCATGATATCATCATCATCTCATCATGATATCATCATCATCTCATCATGATTTCATCATCATCACCATCTCATCATGATATCATCATCATGATATCATTATCATCATCTCATCATGATATCATCATCATCATCATCATCTCATCATGATATCATCATCATCATCATCTCATCATGATATCATCATCATCATCATCATCATCATCATCTCATCATGATATCATCATCATCATCTCATCATGATATCATCATCATCATCTCATCATGATATCATAATCATCTAATCATGATATCATCATCATCATCATCATCATCATCATCATCATCTCATCATGATATCATCATCATCATCTCATCATCATCTCATCATCATCTCATCATCATCTCATCATGATATCATCATCATCATCTCATCATGATATCATCATCATAATATCATCATCATCATCATCTCATCATGATATCATCATCATGATATCATCATCATCATTTCATCATGATATCATCATCATGATATCATCATCATCATCTCATCATGATATCATCATCATCATCTCATCATGATATCATCATCATCTCATCATGATATCATCATCATCATCTCATCATGATTTCATCATCATCACCATCTCATCATGATATCATCATCATGATATCATTATCATCATCTCATCATGATATCATCATCATCATCTCATCATGATATCATCATCATCATCATCTCATCATGATATCATCATCATCATCATCATCATCATCTCATCATGATATCATCATCATCATCTCATCATGATATCATCATCATCATCTCATCATGATATCATAATCATCTAATCATGATATCATCATCATCATCATCATCATCATCATCTCATCATGATATCATCATCATCATCTCATCATCATCTCATCATCATCTCATCATCATCTCATCATGATATCATCATCATCATCTCATCATGATATCATCATCATAATATCATCATCATCATCATCTCATCATGATATCATCATCATGATATCATCATCATCATTTCATCATGATATCATCATCATGATATCATCATCATCATCTCATCATGATATCATCATCATCATCTCATCATGATATCATCATCATCTCATCATGATATCATCATCATCATCTCATCATGATATCATTATCATCATCATCATCTCATCATGATATCATCATCATCATCATCATCGTCTCATCATGATATCATCATTATGATATCATCATCATCATCATCATCATCATCATTATCATCTCTTCATTATGTCATCATCATCATTACCGTCTCATCATGATATCATCATGATATCATCATCATCTCATCATGATATCATCATCTCATCATGATATTATCATCATCTCTGCATGATATCATCATCATCATCTCATCATGATATCATCATCACCATTACCGTCTCATCATGATATCATCATCATCATCTCATCATCATCTCATCATGATATCATCATCATGATATCATCATCATCATCATCTCATCATGATATCATCATCATCATCACCATTACCGTCTCATCATGATATCATCATCATCATCTCATCATCATCTCATCATGATATCATCATCATGATATCATCATCATCATCTCATCATCATCATTATCATCATCATCATCATCATCATCTCATCATCATCATCATCTCATCATGATATCATCATCATCTCATCATGATATCATCATCATCATCATTACCGTCTCATCATGATATCATCATCTCATCATGATATCATCATCATCTCCTCATGATATCATCATCATCATCATCATCTCATCATGATATCATCATCATCATCTCATCATGATATCATCATCATCTCATCATGATATCATCATCATCATCTCATCATGATATCATTATCATCATCATCATCTCATCATGATATCATCATCATCATCATCACCATCATCATCTCATCATTATATCATCATCATGATATCATCATCATCATCATTTCATCATGATATCATCATTATGATATCATCATCATCATCATCATCATCATCATCATCATTATCATCTCTTCATTATGTCATCATCATGATATCATCATCATGATATCATCATCATGATATCATCATCATCTCATCATGATATCATCATCTCATCATGATATTATCATCATCTCTGCATGATATCATCATCATCATCTCATCATGATATCATCATCACTATTACCGTCTCATCATGATATCATCATCATCATCTCATCATCATCTCATCATGATATCATCATCATGATATCATCATCATCATCATCTCATCATGATATCATCATCATCACCATTACCGTCTCATCATGATATCATCATCATCATCTCATCATCATCTCATCATGATATCATCATCATGATATCATCATCATCATCTCATCATGATATCATCATCATCATCACCATTACCGTCTCATCATGATATCATCATCATCATCTTATCATCATCTCATCATGATATCATCATCATGATATCATCATCATCATCTCATCACAATATAATCATCATCATCTCATCATGATATCATCATCATCATCATCTCATCATGATATCATCATCATCATCTCATCATGATATCATCATCATGATATCATCATCATCATCTCATCATGATATCATCATCATCATCATCATCATCATCATCATCATCATCATCATTATCGTCTCATCATGATATCATCATCATCATCATCTCATCATGATATTATCATCATCTCATCATGATATCATCATCATCATCATCATCTCATCATGATATCATCATCATGATATCATCATCATCATCTCATCATGATATTATCATCATCTCATCATGATATCATCATCATCTCATCATGATATCATCATCATCATCATCTCATCATGATATCATCATCATCATTAACATCTCATCATGATATCATCATCATCTCCTCATGTTATCATCATCATCATCATCATCATCTCATCATGATATCATCATCATCATCTCATCATGATATCATCATCATCATCTCATCATGATATCATCATCATCATCGTCATCTCATCATGATATCATCATCATCATTAACATCTCATCATGATATCATCATCATCTCCTCATGATATCATCATCATCATCATCATCATCATCATCATCATCATCTCATCATGATATCATCATCATCATCATCATCATCATCTCATCATGATATCATCATCATCTCATCATGATATCATCATCATCTCATCATGATATCATCATCATCTCATCATGATATCATCATCATCATCATCATCATCATCTCATCATGATATCATCATCATCTCCTCATGATATCATCATCATCATCATCATCTCATCATGATATCATCATCATCTCATCATGATATCATCATCATCTCATCATGATATCATCATCATAATCATCTCATCATGATATCATCATCATCATCATCTCATCATGATATCATCATCATCTCATCATGATATCATTATCATCATCATCATCTCATCATGATATCATCATCATCATCTCATCATGATATCATCATTATGATATCATCATCATCATCATCATCATCATCATCATTATCATCTCTTCATTATGTCATCATCATCATAATATCATCATCATGATATCATCATCTCATCATGATATTATCATCATCTCTGCATGATATTATCATCATCTCTGCATGATATCATCATCATCATCATCTCATCATGATATTATCATCATCATCACCATTACCGTCTCATCATGATATCATCATCATCATCTCATCATCATCTCATCATAATATCATCATCATGATATCATCATCATCATCTCATCATGATATCATCATCATCATCACCATTACCGTCTCATCATGATATCATCATCATCATCTCATCATCATCTCATCATGATATCATCATCATGATATTATCATCATCATCTCATCATGATATCATCATCATCATCACCATTACCGTCTCATCATGATATCATCATCATCATCTCATCATCATCTCATCATAATATCATCATCATGATATCATCATCATCATCTCATCATGATATAATCATCATCATCTCATCATGATATCATCATCATCATATCATCATCATCATCATCTCATCATGATATCATCATCATATCATCATCATCATCATCTCATCATGATATCATCATCATCATCATCATCATCGTCATCTCATCATGATATCATCATCATCATCATCATTACCGTCTCATCATGATATCATCATCATCATCATCATCATCATCTCATCATGATATCATCATCATCATCATCATTACATTCTCATCATGATATCATCATCATCATCATCATCTCATCATGATATCATCATCATCATCATCATCATCATCATCATCGTCATCTCATCATGATATTATCATCATCATCATCATATCATCATGATATCATCATCATCATCATCATCTCATCATGATATCATCATCATCATCATCATCATTACCTTCTCATCATGATATCATCATCATCATCATCATCATCATCATCATCATCATCTCATCATGATATCATCATCATCATCTCATCATGATATCATCATGATATCATCATCATGATATCATCATCATCATCATCTCATCATGATATCATCATCATCATCATCTCATCATGATATCATCATCATCATCATCTCATCATGATATCATCATCATCATCATCATCATCATCATTACCGTCTCATCATGATATCATCATCATCATCATCTCATCATGATATTATCATAATCTCATCATGATATCATCATCATCATCATCTCATCATCATCTCATCATCATCTCATCATGATATCATCATCATGATATCATCATCATCATCTCATCATGATATTATCATCATCTCATCATGATATCATCATCATCTCATCATGATATCATCATCATCATCATCTCATCATCATCTCATCATGATATCATCATCATGATATCATAATCATCATCTCATCATGATATCATCATCATGATATCATCATCATCTCATCATGATATCATCATCATCATCATCATCATCATCTCATCATGATATCATCATCATCATTAACATCTCATCATGATATCATCATCATCTCCTCATGATATCATCATCATCATCATCATCATCATCATCATCATCATCTCATCATGATATCATCATCATCATCATCTCATCATGATATCATCATCATCTCATCATGATATCATCATCATCATCATCTCATCATGATATCATCATCATCATTAACATCTCATCATGATATCATCATCATCTCCTCATGATATCATCATCATCATCATCATCTCATCATGATATCATCATCATCATCATCTCATCATGATATCATCATCATCATCATCTCATCATGATATCATCATCATCATCATCTCATCATGATATCATCATCATCTCATCATGATATCATCATCATCATCATCATCATCATCATCTCATCATGATATCATCATCATGTTATCATCATCATCATCATCTTCTCATCATTATATCATTATCATGATATCATCATCATCATCTCATATCATCATCATGAAATCATCATCATGATATCATCAAGATATCATCATGATATCATCATCATCATCATCATCATCTCATCATGATATCATCATCATGATATCATCATGATATCATCATCATCTCATCATGATATCATCATCATCTCATCATGATATCATCATTATGATATCATCATCATCATCATCATCATCATCATCTCATCATGATATCATCATCATGATATCATCATGATATCATCATCATCTTATCATGATATCATCATCTCATCATGATATTATCATCATCTCATCATGATATCATCATCATCATCTCATCATGATATCATCATCATCATCACCATTACCGTCTCATCATGATATCATCATCATCATCTCATCATCATCTCATCATGATATCATCATCATGATATCATCATCATCATCTCATCATGATATCATCATCATCATCATCTCATCATGATATCATCATCATCATCATGATATCATCATCATCATCATCTCATCATGATATCATCATCATCATCTCATCATGATATCATCATCATCATCATCATCATCATCATCATTACCGTCTCATCATGATATCATCATCATCATCATCTCATCATGATATTATCATCATCTCATCATGATATCATCATCATCATCATCTCATCATGATATCATCATCATGATATCATCATCATCATCTCATCATGATATTATCATCATCTCATCATGATATCATCATCATCTCATCATGATATCATCATCATCATCATCTCATCATGATATCATCATCATCATCTCATTATGATATCATCATCATGATATCATCATCATCATCTCATCATATCATCATCATCTCATCATGATATCATCATCATCATCATCATCATCTCATCATCATCTCATCATGATATCATCATCATGATATCATCATCATTATCTCATCATGATATCATCATCATGATATCATCATCATCTCATCATGATATCATCATCATCATCATCTCATCATGATATCATCATCATCATTAACATCTCATCATGATATCATCATCATCTCCTCATGATATCATCATCATCATCATCATCTCATCATTATATCATCATCATCATCTCATCATGATATCATCATCATCATCTCATCATGATATCATCATCATCATCGTCATCTCATCATGATATCATCATCATCATTAACATCTCATCATGATATCATCATCATCTCCTCATGATATCATCATCATCATCATCATCATCATCATCATCATCATCATCATCATCTCATCATGATATCATCATCATCATCTCATCATGATATCATCATCATCATCTCATCATGATATCATCATCATCATCTCATCATGATATCATCATCATCATCATCATCATCATCATCTCATCATGATATCATCATCATCATTAACATCTCATCATGATATCATCATCATCTCCTCATGATATCATCATCATCATCATCATCATCATCATCATCATCATCTCATCATGATATCATCATCATCTCATCATGATATCATCATCATCTCATCATGATATCATCATCATCTCATCATGATATCATCATCATCTCATCATGATATCATCATCATAATCATCTCATCATGATATCATCATCATCATCATCTCATCATGATATCATTATCATCATCATCATCTCATCATGATATCATCATCATCATCTCATCATTATATCATCATCATGATATCATCATCATCATCTCATCATGATATCATCATCATCTCATCATGATATCATCATCATCTCATCATGATATCATCATCATCATCATCTCATCATGATATCATCATCATCATCTCATCATGATATCATTATCATCATCATCATCTCATCATGATATCATCATCATCATCTCATCATTATATCATCATCATGATATCATCATCATCATCTCATCATGATATCATCATTATGATATCATCATCATCATCTCATCATGATATCATCATTATGATATCATCATCATCATCATCATCATCATTATCATCTCTTCATTATGTCATCATCATAATATCATCATCATGATATTATCATGATATCATCATCATCTCATCATGATATCATCTCTGCATGATATCATAATCATCATCATCATCTCATCATGATATCATCATCATCATCACCATTACCGTCTCATCATGATATCATCATCATCATCTCATCATCATCTCATCATAATATCATCATCATGATATCATCATCATCATCTCATCATGATATCATCATCATCATCACCATTACCGTCTCATCATGATATCATCATCATCATCTCATCATCATCTCATCATGATATCATCATCATGATATTATCATCATCATCATCTCATCATGATATCATCATCATCATCACCATTACCGTCTCATCATGATATCATCATCATCATCATCTCATCATCATCTCATCATAATATCATCATCATGATATCATCATCATCATCTCATCATGATATAATCATCATCATCTCATCATGATATCATCATCATCATCATCATCTCATCATGATATCATCATCATCATATCATCATCATCATCATCTCATCATGATATCATCATCATATCATCATCATCATCATCTCATCATGATATCATCATCATCATCATCATTACCGTCTCATCATGATATCATCATCATCATCATCGTCATCTCATCATGATATCATCATCATCATCATTACCTTCTCATCATGATATCATCATCATCATCATCTCATCATGATATCATCATCATCATCATCATCATCGTCATCTCATCATGATATCATCATCATCATCATCATCATATCATCATGATATCATCATCATCATCATCATTACCGTCTCATCATGATATCATCATCATCATCATCATCTCATCATGATATCATCATCATCATCATTACCTTCTCATCATGATATCATCATCATCATCATCATCTCATCATGATATCATCATCATCATCTCATCATGATATCATCATGATATCATCATCATCATCATTACCTTCTCATCATGATATCATCATCATCATCATCATCATCATCACCATCTCATCATGATATCATCATCATATCATCATCATCATCATCTCATCATGATATCATCATCATCATCATCATCATCATCATCGTCATCTCATCATGATATCATCATCATCATCATCATCATCTCATCATGATATCATCATCATCATCATCATTACCGTCTCATCATGATATCATCATCATCATCATCATCATCTCATCATGATATCATCATCATCATCATCTCATCATGATATCATCATCATCATCATCATTACCTTCTCATCATGATATCATCATCATCATCATCTCATCATGATATCATCATCATCATCATCATCATCATCATCATCATCATTACCGTCTCATCATGATATCATCATCATCATCATCTCATCATGATATCATCATCATCATCTCATCATCATCATCATCATTACCTTCTCATCATGATATCATCATCATCATCATCATCATCTCATCATGATATCATCATCATCATCATCATCATCTCATCATGATATCATCATCATCTCATCATGATATCATGATCATCATAATCTCATCATGATATCATCATCATCATTAACATCTCATCATGATATCATCATCATCTCCTCATGATATCATCATCATCATCATCATCATCATCATCTCATCATGATATCATCATCATCATCTCATCATGATATCATCATCATCTCTTCATGATATCATCATCATCATCTCATCATGATATCATCATCATCTCATCATGATATCATCATCATCATCATCATCATCATCTCATCATGATATCATCATCATGTTATCATCATCATCATCATCTCATTATTATATCATCATCATGATATCATCATCATCATCTCATCATGATATCATCATCATCATCATCATCATCATCTCATCATGATATCATCATCATGATATCATCATCATGATATCATCATCATGATATCATCATCATGATATCATCATGATATCATCATCATCTCATCATGATATCATCATTATGATATCATCATCATCATCATCTCATCATTATATCATCATCATTATATCATCATCATTATATCATCATGATATCATCATCATCTTATCATGATATCATCATCTCATCATGATATTATCATCATCTCATCATGATATCATCATCATCATCATCATCTCATCATGATATCATCATCATCATCATCACCATTACCGTCTCATCATGATATCATCATCATCATCATCATCTCATCATCTTATCATGATATCATCATCTCATCATGATATTATCATAATCTCATCATGATATCATCATCATCATTAACATCTCATCATGATATCATCATCATCTCCTCATGATATCATCATCATCATCATCATCATCATCATCTCATCATGATATCATCATCATCATCTCATCATGATATCATCATCATCTCTTCATGATATCATCATCATCATCTCATCATGATATCATCATCATCTCATCATGATATCATCATCATCATCATCATCATCATCTCATCATGATATCATCATCATGTTATCATCATCATCATCATCTCATTATTATATCATCATCATGATATCATCATCATCATCTCATCATGATATCATCATCATCATCATCATCATCATCTCATCATGATATCATCATCATGATATCATCATCATGATATCATCATCATGATATCATCATCATGATATCATCATGATATCATCATCATCTCATCATGATATCATCATTATGATATCATCATCATCATCATCTCATCATTATATCATCATCATTATATCATCATCATTATATCATCATGATATCATCATCATCTTATCATGATATCATCATCTCATCATGATATTATCATCATCTCATCATGATATCATCATCATCATCATCATCTCATCATGATATCATCATCATCATCATCACCATTACCGTCTCATCATGATATCATCATCATCATCATCATCTCATCATGATATCATCATCATGATATCATCATCATCATCATCTCATCATGATATCATCATCATATCATCATCATCATCTCATCATGATATCATCATCACATCATCATCATCATCTCATCATGATATCATCATCATAATATCATCATCATCATCATCTCATCATGATATCATCATCATGATATCATCATCATCATTTCATCATGATATCATCATCATCATCATCATCTCATCATCATCTCATCATGATATCATCATCATGATATCATCATCATGATATCATCATCATCATCTCATCATGATATCATCATCATGATATCATCATCATCTCATCATGATATCATCATCATCATCATCATCATCTCATCATGATATCATCATCATCATTAACATCTCATCATAATATCATCATCATCTCCTCATGATATCATCATCATCATCATCATCTCATCATGATATCATCATCATCATCATCATCTCATCATGATATCATCATCATCTCATCATGATATCATCATCATCATCATCTCATCATGATATCATCATCATCATTAACATCTCATCATGATATCATCATCATCTCCTTATGATATCATCATCATCATCATCATCATCATCATCATCATCATCATCATCATCATCATCTCATCATGATATCATCATCATCTCATAATGATATCATCATCATCTCATCATGATATCATCATCATCTCATCATGATATCATCATCATCTCATCATGATATCATCATCATCATCATCATCATCATCATCTCATCATGATATCATCATCATGTTATCATCATCATCATCATCATCATCATCTCATCATTATATCATCATCATGATATCATCATCATCATCTCATCATGATATCATCATCATGATATCATCATCATGATATCATCATGATATCATCATGATATCATCATCATCATCATCATCTCATCATGATATCATCATCATGATATCATCATCATCATTTCATCATGATATCATCATCATCATCATCATCTCATCATCATCTCATCATGATATCATCATCATGATATCATCATCATGATATCATCATCATCATCTCATCATGATATCATCATCATGATATCATCATCATCATCATCATCTCATCATCATCATCATCTCATAATTATTTCATCATCATGATATCATCATCATCATCTCATCATGATATCATCATCATGATATCATCATGATATCATCATCATCATCATCATCATCATCATCATCATCTCATCATGATATCATCATCATGATATCATCATCATCATCATCTAATCATGATATCATCATCATATCATCATCATCATCTCATCATGATATCATCATCACATCATCATCATCATCTCATCATGATATCATCATCATAATATCATCATCATCATCATCATCTCATCATGATATCATCATCATGATATCATCATCATCATTTCATCATGATATCATCATCATCATCATCATCTCATCATCATCTCATCATGATATCATCATCATGATATCATCATCATGATATCATAATCATCTCATCATGATATCATCATCATCATCATCATCTCATCATGATATCATCATCATCATCATCATCTCATCATGATATCATCATCATCATCATCATCATCATCATCATTACCGTCTCATCATGATATCATCATCATCATCATCTCATCATGATATTATCATCATCTCATCATGATATCATCATCATCATCATCATCTCATCATGATATCATCATCATGATATCATCATCATGATATCATCATCATCATCTCATCATGATATTATCATCATCTCATCATGATATCATCATCATCTCATCATGATATCATCATCATCATCATCATCTCATCATGATATCATCATCATCATCTCATTATGATATCATCATCATGATATCATCATCATCATCTCATCATATCATCATCATCTCATCATGATATCATCATCATCATCATCATCATCTCATCATCATCTCATCATGATATCATCATCATGATATCATCATCATTATCTCATCATGATATCATCATCATGATATCATCGTCATCTCATCATGATATCATCATCATCATCATCTCATCATGATATCATCATCATCATTAACATCTCATCATGATATCATCATCATCTCCTCATGATATCATCATCATCATCATCATCATCATCTCATCATTATATCATCATCATCATCTCATCATGATATCATCATCATCATCTCATCATGATATCATCATCATCATCGTCATCTCATCATGATATCATCATCATCATTAACATCTCATCATGATATCATCATCATCTCCTCATGATATCATCATCATCATCATCATCATCATCATCATCTCCTCATGATATCATCATCATCATCTCATCATGATATCATCATCATCATCTCATCATGATATCATCATCATCATCTCATCATGATATCATCATCATCATCATCATCATCATCATCATCATCTCATCATGATATCATCATCATCATTAACATCTCATCATGATATCATCATCATCTCCTCATGATATCATCATCATCATCATCATCATCATCATCATCATCATCTCATCATGATATCATCATCATCTCATCATGATATCATCATCATCTCATCATGATATCATCATCATCTCATCATAATATCATCATCATCTCATCATGATATCATCATCATAATCATCTCATCATGATATCATCATCATGATATCATCATGATATCATCATCATCATCATCATCATCATCATCATCATCTCATCATGATATCATCATCATGATATCATCATCATCATCATCTAATCATGATATCATCATCATATCATCATCATCATCTCATCATGATATCATCATCATGATATCATCATGATATCATCATCATCATCATCATCATCATCATCATCATCATCTCATCATGATATCATCATCATGATATCATCATCATCATCATCTAATCATGATATCATCATCATATCATCATCATCATCTCATCATGATATCATCATCACATCATCATCATCATCTCATCATGATATCATCATCATAATATCATCATCATCATCATCATCTCATCATGATATCATCATCATGATATCATCATCATCATTTCATCATGATATCATCATCATCATCATCATCTCATCATCATCTCATCATGATATCATCATCATGATATCATCATCATGATATCATAATCATCATCTCATCATGATATCATCATCATGATATCATCATCATCTCATCATGATATCATCATCATCATCATCATCATCTCATCATGATATCATCATCATCATCATCATCTCATCATGATATCATCATCATCATCATCATCATCATCATCATTACCGTCTCATCATGATATCATCATCATCATCATCTCATCATGATATTATCATCATCTCATCATGATATCATCATCATCATCTCATCATGATATCATCATCATGATATCATCATCATGATATCATCATCATCATCTCATCATGATATTATCATCATCTCATCATGATATCATCATCATCTCATCATGATATCATCATCATCATCATCATCTCATCATGATATCATCATCATCATCTCATTATGATATCATCATCATGATATCATCATCATCATCTCATCATATCATCATCATCTCATCATGATATCATCATCATCATCATCATCATCTCATCATCATCTCATCATGATATCATCATCATGATATCATCATCATTATCTCATCATGATATCATCATCATGATATCATCGTCATCTCATCATGATATCATCATCATCATCATCTCATCATGATATCATCATCATCATTAACATCTCATCATGATATCATCATCATCTCCTCATGATATCATCATCATCATCATCATCATCTCATCATTATATCATCATCATCATCTCATCATGATATCATCATTATCATCTCATCATGATATCATCATCATCATCGTCATCTCATCATGATATCATCATCATCATTAACATCTCATCATGATATCATCATCATCTCCTCATGATATCATCATCATCATCATCATCATCATCATCATCATCATCTCATCATGATATCATCATCATCATCTCATCATGATATCATCATCATCATCTCATCATGATATCATCATCATCATCTCATCATGATATCATCATCATCATCATCATCATCATCATCATCATCTCATCATGATATCATCATCATCATTAACATCTCATCATGATATCATCATCATCTCCTCATGATATCATCATCATCATCATCATCATCATCATCATCATCTCATCATGATATCATCATCATCTCATCATGATATCATCATCATCTCATCATGATATCATCATCATCTCATCATAATATCATCATCATCTCATCATGATATCATCATCATAATCATCTCATCATGATATCATCATCATCATCATCTCATCATGATATCATTATCATCATCATCATCTCATCATGATATCATCATCATCATCTCATCATTATATCATCATCATGATATCATCATCATCATCATCTCATCATGATATCATCATCATCTCATCATGATATCATCATCATAATCATCTCATCATGATATCATCATCATCATCATCTCATCATGATATCATCATCATCATCTCATCATGATATCATTATCATCATCATCATCTCATCATGATATCATCATCATCATCTCATCATTATATCATCATCATGATATCATCATCATCATCTCATCATGATATCATCATTATGATATCATCATCATCATCTCATCATGATATCATCATTATGATATCATCATCATCATCATCATCATTATCATCTCTTCATTATGTCATCATCATAATATCATCATCATGATATTATCATGATATCATCATCATCTCATCATGATATCATCATCTCTGCATGATATCATAATCATCATCATCATCTCATCATGATATCATCATCATCATCACCATTACCGTCTCATCATGATATCATCATCATCATCTCATCATCATCTCATCATAATATCATCATCATGATATCATCATCATCATCTCATCATGATATCATCATCATCATCACCATTACCGTCTCATCATGATATCATCATCATCATCTCATCATCATCTCATCATGATATCATCATCATGATATTATCATCATCATCATCTCATCATGATATCATCATCATCATCACCATTACCGTCTCATCATGATATCATCATCATCATCTCATCATCATCTCATCATAATATCATCATCATGATATCATCATCATCATCTCATCATGATATAATCATCATCATCTCATCATGATATCATCAACATCATCATCATCTCATCATGATATCATCATCATCATATCATCATCATCATCATCTCATCATGATATCATCATCATATCATCATCATCATCATCTCATCATGATATCATCATCATCATCATCATTACCGTCTCATCATGATATCATCATCATCATCATCGTCATCTCATCATGATATCATCATCATCATCATTACCTTCTCATCATGATATCATCATCATCATCATCTCATCATGATATCATCATCATCATCATCATCATCGTCATCTCATCATGATATCATCATCATCATCATCATTACCGTCTCATCATGATATCATCATCATCATCATCATCTCATCATGATATCATCATCATCATCATTACCTTCTCATCATGATATCATCATCATCATCATCATCATCATCTCATCATGATATCATCATCATCATCTCATCATGATATCATCATGATATCATCATCATCATCATTACCTTCTCATCATGATATCATCATCATCATCATCATCATCATCATCATCACCATCTCATCATGATATCATCATCATCATCTCATCATGATATCATCATCATATCATCATCATCATCATCTCATCATGATATCATCATCATCATCATCATCATCATCATCATCGTCATCTCATCATGATATCATCATCATCATCATCATCATCTCATCATGATATCATCATCATCATCATCATTACCGTCTCATCATGATATCATCATCATCATCATCATCATCTCATCATGATATCATCATCATCATCATCTCATCATGATATCATCATCATCATCATCATTACCTTCTCATCATGATATCATCATCATCATCATCTCATCATGATATCATCATCATCATCATCATCATCATCATCATTACCGTCTCATCATGATATCATCATCATCATCATCTCATCATGATATCATCATCATCATCTCATCATCATCATCATCATTACCTTCTCATCATGATATCATCATCATCATCATCATCATCATCATCATCATCTCATCATGATATCATCATCATCATCTCATCATGATATCATCATCATCTCTTCATGATATCATCATCATCATCTCATCATGATATCATCATCATCTCATCATGATATCATCATCATCATCATCATCATCATCTCATCATGATATCATCATCATGTTATCATCATCATCATCATCTCATCATTATTTCATCATCATTATATCATCATCATCATCTCATCATGATATCATCATCATCATCATCATCATCATCATCATCTCATCATGATATCATCATCATGATATCATCATCATGATATCATCATCATGATATCATCATGATATCATCATCATCTCATCATGATATCATCATTATGATATCATCATCATCATCATCATCTCATCATTATATCATCATCATTATATCATCATCATTATATCATCATGATATCATCATCATCTTATCATGATATCATCATCTCATCATGATATTATCATCATCTCATCATGATATCATCATCATCATCATCATCTCATCATGATATCATCATCATCATCATCACAATTACCGTCTCATCATGATATCATCATCATCATCATCTCATCATCATCTCATCATGATATCATCATCATGATATCATCATCATCATCATCTCATCATGATATCATCATCATATCATCATCATCATCTCATCATGATATCATCATCACATCATCATCATCATCTCATCATGATATCATCATCATAATATCATCATCATCATCATCTCATCATGATATCATCATCATGATATCATCATCATCATTTCATCATGATATCATCATCATCATCATCATCTCATCATCATCTCATCATGATATCATCATCATGATATCATCATCATGATATCATAATCATCATCTCATCATGATATCATCATCATGATATCATCATCATCTCATCATGATATCATCATCATCATCATCATCTCATCATGATATCATCATCATCATTAACATCTCATCATAATATCATCATCATCTCCTCATGATATCATCATCATCATCATCATCTCATCATGATATCATCATCATCATCATCATCTCATCATGATATCATCATCATCTCATCATGATATCATCATCATCATCATCTCATCATGATATCATCATCATCATTAACATCTCATCATGATATCATCATCATCTCCTCATGATATCATCATCATCATCATCATCATCATCATCATCATCTCATCATGATATCATCATCATCTCATAATGATATCATCATCATCTCATCATGATATCATCATCATCTCATCATGATATCATCATCATCTCATCATGATATCATCATCATCATCATCTCATCATGATATCATCATCATGTTATCATCATCATCATCATCTCATCATTATATCATCATCATGATATCATCATCATCATCTCATCATGATATCATCATCATGATATCATCATCATGATATCATCATCATGATATCATCATGATATCATCATGATATCATCATCATCATCATCATCTCATCATGATATAATCATCATGATATCATCATCATGATATCATCATGATATCATCATCATCTCATCATGATATCATCATCATCTCATCATGATATCATCATTATGACATCATCATCATCATCATCTCATCATTATATCATCATCATGATATCATCATGATATCATCATCATCTTATCATGATATCATCATCTCATCATGATATTATCATCATCTCATCATGATATCATCATCATCATCATCTCATCATGATATCATCATCATCATCATCACCATTACCGTCTCATCATGATATCATCATCATCATCATCACCATTACCGTCTCATCATGATATCATCATCATCATCTCATCATGATATCATCATCATCATCATCACCATTACCGTCTCATCATGATATCATCATCATCATCTCATCATCATCTCATCATGATATCATCATCATGATATCATCATCATCATCTCATCATGATATCATCATCACCATTACCGTCTCATCATGATATCATCATCATCATCATCATCATCTCATCATGATATCATCATCATCATCATCATCATCTCATCATGATATCATCATCATCATCTCATCATGATATCATCATCATCATCTCATCATGATATCATCATCATCTCATCATGATATCATCATCATCATCTCATCATGATATCATCATCATCTCATCATGATATCATCATCATCATCATCATCATCATCATCATCATCTCATCATGATATCATCATCATGTTATCATCATCATCATCATCTCATCATTATATCATCATCATCATCATCATCATCATCATCATCTCATCATGATATCATCATCATGATATCATCATCATCATCATCATCTCATCATCATCATCATCTCATCATTATTTCATCATCATGATATCATCATCATCATCTCATCATGATATCATCATCATGATATCATCATGATATCATCATCATCATCATCATCATCATCATCATCATCTCATCATGATATCATCATCATGATATCATCATCATCATCATCTCATCATGATATCATCATCATATCATCATCATCATCTCATCATGATATCATCATCACATCATCATCATCATCTCATCATGATATCATCATCATAATATCATCATCATCATCATCATCTCATCATGATATCATCATCATGATATCATCATCATCATTTCATCATGATATCATCATCATCATCATCATCTCATCATCATCTCATCATGATATCATCATCATGATATCATCATCATGATATCATAATCATCATCTCATCATGATATCATCATCATGATATCATCATCATCTCATCATGATATCATCATCATCATCATCATCATCTCATCATGATATCATCATCATCATTAACATCTCATCATAATATCATCATCATCTAATCATGATATCATCATCATCATCATCATCTCATCATGATATCATAATCATCATCATCATCTCATCATGATATCATCATCATCTCATCATGATATCATCATCATCATCATCTCATCATGATATCATCATCATCATTAACATCTCATCATGATATCATCATCATCTCCTCATGATATCATCATCATCATCATCTCATCATGATATCATCATCATCTCATAATGATATCATCATCATCTCATCATGATATCATCATCATCTCATCATGATATCATCATCATCTCATCATGATATCATCATCATCATCATCTCATCATGATATCATCATCATGTTATCATCATCATCATCATCATCTCATCATTATATCATCATCATGATATCATCATCATCATCTCATCATGATATCATCATCATGATATCATCATCATGATATCATCATCATGATATCATCATGATATCATCATGATATCATCATGATATCATCATCATCATCATCATCTCATCATGATATCATCATCATGATATCATCATCATGATATCATCATGATATCATCATCATCTCATCATGATATCATCATCATCTCATCATGATATCATCATTATGATATCATCATCATCATCATCATCTCATCATTATATCATCATCATGATATCATCATGATATCATCATCATCTTATCATGATATCATCATCTCATCATTATATCATCATCATCTCATCATGATATCATCATCATCATCATCTCATCATGATATCATCATCATCATCATCACCATTACCGTCTCATCATGATATCATCATCATCATCTCATCATGATATCATCATCATCATCATCACCATTACCGTCTCATTATGATATCAGCATCATCATCATCACCATTACCGTCTCATCATGATATCATCATCATCATCTCATCATGATATCATCATCATCATCATCAACATTACCGTCTCATCATGATATCATCATCATCATCTCATCATCATCTCATCATGATATCATCATCATGATATCATCATCATCATCTCATCATGATATCATCATCATCATCATCATCATCATCATCATCTCATCATGATATCATCATCATCATCATCTCATCATGATATCATCATCATCATCTCATCATGATATCATCATCATCATCTCATCATGATATCATCATCATCATCTCATCATGATATCATCATCATCTCATCATGATATCATCATCATCATCATCATCATCTCATCATGATATCATCATCATGTTATCATCATCATCATCTCATCATTATATCATCATCATCATCATCTCATCATTATATCATCATCATGATATCATCATCATCATCTCATCATGATATCATCATCATGATATCATCATGATATCATCATCATCATCATCATCATCTCATCATGATATCATCATCATGATATCATCATCATGATATCATCATGATATCATCATGATATCATCATGATATCATCATCATCTCATCATGATATCATCATCATCTCATAATGATATCATCATTATGATATCATCATCATCATCATCATCATCATCATCTCATCATGATATCATCATCATGATATCATCATGATATCATCATCATCTTATCATGATATCATCATCTCATCATGATATTATCATCATTTCATCATGATATAATCATCATCATCATCATCTCATCATGATATCATCATCATCATCATCATCATCATCATCATCATCATCATCATCTCATCATGATATCATCATCATGATATCATCATCATGATATCATCATCATGATATCATCATCATCACCATTACCGTCTCATCATGATATCATCATCATCATCTCATCATCATCTCATCATGATATCATCATCATGATATCATCATCTCATCATGATATCATCATCATGATATCATCATCATCATATCATCATGATATCATCATCATCATCATCATCATCATCATCATCTCATAATGATATAATCATCATCATCTCATCATGATATCATCATCACCATCTCATCATGATATCATCATAATCATCTAATCATGATATCATCATCATCATCATCTCATCATGATATCATTATCATCATCTCATCATGATATCATCATCATCATCTAATCATGATATCATCATCATCATCATCATCATCATCATCATCATCATCATCATCTCATCATGATATCATCATCATCATCATCATCTCATCATGATATCATCATCATATCATCATCATCATCATCATCATCTCATCATGATATCATCATCATAATATCATCATCATCATCATCATCATCTCATCATGATATCATCATCATGATATCATCATCATCATTTCATCATGATATCATCATCATGATATCATCATCATGATATCATCATCATCATTTCATCATGATATCATCATCATGATATCATCATCATGATATCATCATCATGATATCATCATAATGATATCATCATGATATCATCATCATCTCATCATGATATCATGATCTCATCATGATATCATCATCATCATCATCATCATCATCATCATCATCATCTCATCATGATATCATCATCATCATCATCATCATCATCATCTCATCATGATATCATCATCATCATCATCATCATCATCATCTCATCATGATATCATCATCATCATCATCATCATCATCATCATCATCATCTCATCATGATATCATCATCATCATCATCATCATCATCATCTCATCATGATATCATCATCATCATCATCATCATCATCATCTCATTATGATATCATCATCATTATCATCATCTCATCATGATATCATCATCATGATATCATCATCATCTCATCATGATATCATCATCATCTCATCATGATATCATCATCATCATCATCTCATTATGATATCATCATCATCATCATCATCATCATCTCATCGTGATATCATCATCATCTCATCATGATATCATCATCATCACCATCTCATCATGCTATCATTATCATCATCTCATCATGACATCATCATCATGATATCATAATCATCTCATCATGATATCATCATCATCATTTCATCATGTTATCATCATCATCTCATCATGATATCATCATCATCATCATCATCATCATCATCTCATCATGATATCATCGTCATGATATCATCATCATCTCATCATATCGTCATCATGATATCATCATGATATCATCATCGTGATATCATCATCATCATCATCATCTATTCATGATATCATCATCATTATCTCATCATCTCATCATGATATCAACATCATAATCATCATCATCATCATCATCTCATCATGATATCATCATCATCATCTCATCATGATATCATCATCATCATCATCTCATCATGATATCATCATCATCATCATCATCTCATCATGATATCATCATCATGATATTATCATCATCATCTCATCATGATATCATCATCATAATATCATCATTTCAAGATGATATCATCATCATCTCATCATGATATCATCATCATCATCATCATCATCATCATCTCATCATCATCATCTCATCATGATATCATCATCATCATCATGATATCATCATCATCATCTCATCATGATATCATCATCATCATCATCATCTCATCATGATATCATCATCATCATCATTACCGTCTCATCATGATATCATCATCTCATCATGATATCATCATCATCTCCTCATGATATCATCATCATCATCATCCTCATCATCATCATCTCATCATGATATCATCATCATGATATCATCATCATCATCATCATCTCATCATGATATCATCATCATCATCTCATCATGATATCATCATCATCATCATTACCGTCTCATCATGATATCATCTCATCATGATATCATCATCATCTCCTCATGATATCATCATCATCATCATCATCTCATCATGATATCATCATCATCATCTCATCATGATATCATCATCATCTCATCATGATATCATCATCATCTCATCATGATATCATTATCATCATCATCATCTCATCATGATATCATCATCATGATATCATCATCATCATCTCATCATGATATCATCATTATGATATCATCATCATCATCATCATCATCATTATCATCTCTTCATTATGTCATCATCATGATATCATCATCATCATCATCATCTCATCATTATATCATCATCATGATATCATCATCATCATCTCATCATGATATCATCATTATGATATCATCATCATCATCATTATCATCTCTTCATTATGTCATCATCATGATATCATCATCATGATATCATCATGATATCATCATCATCTCATCATGATATCATCATCTCATCATAATATTATCATCATCTCATGATGATATCATCATCATCATCTCATCATCATCTCATCATGATATCATCATCATGATATCATCATCATCATCATCATCATCATCTCATCATAATATCATCATCATGATATCATCATCATCATCATCATCATCTCATCATAATATCATCATCATGATATCATCATCATGATATCATCATCATCATTTCATCATGATATCATCATCATGATATCATCATCATGATATCATCATCATGATATCATCATAATGATATCATCATGATATCATCATCATCTCATCATGATATCATGATCTCATCATGATATCATCATCATCATCATCATCATCATCTCATCATGATATCATCATCATCATCATCATCATCATCATCTCATCATGATATCATCATCATCATCATCATCATCATCATCATCTCATCATGATATCATCATCATCATCATCATCATCATCATCATCATCTCATCATGATATCATCATCATCATCATCATCATCATCATCTCATCATGATATCATCATCATCATCATCATCATCATCATCTCATTATGATATCATCATCATTATCATCATCTCATCATGATATCATCATCATGATATCATCATCATCTCATCATGATATCATCATCATCTCATCATCATATCATCATCATCATCATCTCATTATGATATCATCATCATCATCATCATCATCTCATCGTGATATCATCATCATCTCATCATGATATCATCATCATCACCATCTCATCATGCTATCATTATCATCATCTCATCATGACATCATCATCATGATATCATAATCATCTCATCATGATATCATCATCATCATTTCATCATGTTATCATCATCATCTCATCATGATATCATCATCATCATCATCATCATCATCATCTCATCATGATATCATCGTCATGATATCATCATCATCTCATCATATCGTCATCATGATATCATCATGATATCATCATCGTGATATCATCATCATCATCATCATCTATTCATGATATCATCATCATTATCTCATCATCTCATCATGATATCAACATCATAATCATCATCATCATCATCATCTCATCATGATATCATCATCATCATCTCATCATGATATCATCATCATCATCATCTCATCATGATATCATCATCATCATCATCATCTCATCATGATATCATCATCATGATATTATCATCATCATCTCATCATGATATCATCATCATAATATCATCATTTCAAGATGATATCATCATCATCTCATCATGATATCATCATCATCATCATCATCATCATCATCATCTCATCATCATCATCTCATCATGATATCATCATCATCATCATGATATCATCATCATCATCTCATCATGATATCATCATCATCATCATCATCTCATCATGATATCATCATCATCATCATTACCGTCTCATCATGATATCATCATCTCATCATGATATCATCATCATCTCCTCATGATATCATCATCATCATCATCCTCATCATCATCATCTCATCATGATATCATCATCATGATATCATCATCATCATCATCATCTCATCATGATATCATCATCATCATCTCATCATGATATCATCATCATCATCATTACCGTCTCATCATGATATCATCTCATCATGATATCATCATCATCTCCTCATGATATCATCATCATCATCATCATCTCATCATGATATCATCATCATCATCTCATCATGATATCATCATCATCTCATCATGATATCATCATCATCTCATCATGATATCATTATCATCATCATCATCTCATCATGATATCATCATCATGATATCATCATCATCATCTCATCATGATATCATCATTATGATATCATCATCATCATCATCATCATTATCATCTCTTCATTATGTCATCATCATGATATCATCATCATCATCATCATCATCTCATCATTATATCATCATCATGATATCATCATCATCATCTCATCATGATATCATCATTATGATATCATCATCATCATCATCATCATTATCATCTCTTCATTATGTCATCATCATGATATCATCATCATGATATCATCATGATATCATCATCATCTCATCATGATATCATCATCTCATCATAATATTATCATCATCTCATGATGATATCATCATCATCATCTCATCATCATCTCATCATGATATCATCATCATGATATCATCATCATCATCATCATCATCATCTCATCATAATATCATCATCATGATATCATCATCATCATCATCTCATCATGATATCATCATCATCATCATCATCATCTCATCATGATATCATCATCATCATCATCATCATCATCATCATCATCATCATCATCATCATTACCGTCTCATCATGATATCATCATCATCATCATCTCATCATAATATTATCATCATCTCATCATGATATCATCATCATCATCATCATCATCTCATCATCATCTCATCATGATATCATAATCATGATATCATCATCATCATCTCATCATGATATCATCATCATGATATCATCATCATCATCTCATCATGATATCATCATCATCATCATCTCATCATGATATCATCATCATCATCTCATCATCATCTCATCATGATATCATCATCATGATATCATCATCATCATCATCATCTCATCATGATATTATCATCATCTCATCATGATATCATCATCATCATCATCATCTCATCATCATCTCATCATGATATCATAATCATGATATCATCATCATCATCTCATCATGATATCATCATCATGATATCATCATCATCATCTCATCATGATATCATCATCATCATCATCATCTCATCATGATATCATCATCATCATCTCATCATGATATCATCATCATCATTACCGTCTCATCATGATATCATCATCTCCTCATGATATCATCATCATCATCATCTCATCATGATATCATCATCATCATCATCATCTCATCATGATATCATCATCATCTCATCATGATATCATCATCATCATCTCATCATGATATCATCATCATGATATCATCATCATGATATCATCATGATATCATCATCATCTCATCATGATATCATCATCATCTCATCATGATATCATCATTATGATATCATCATCATCATCATCATCTCATCATGATATCATCATCATGATATCATCATCATGATATCCTCATCATGATATCATCATCATGATATCATCATCATGATATTATCATCATCTCATCATGATATCATCATCATCATCATCATCATCATCATCATCATCATCTCATCATGATATCATCATCATGATATCATCATCATGATATCATCATCATCACCATTACCGTCTCATCGTGATATCATCATCATCATCTCATCATCATCTCATCATCATCTCATCATCATCTCATCATGATATCATCATCATATCATCATCATCATCTCATCATGATATCATCATCATAATATCATCATCATCATCATTTCATCATGATATCATCATCATGATATCATCATCATCATTTCATCATGATATCATCATCATGATATCATCATCATGATATCATCATCATCATTTCATCATGATATCATCATCATGATATCATCATCATGATATCATCATCATGATATCATCATCATCATCATCATCATCATCATCATCTCATCATGATATCATCATCATCATCATCATCATCATCTCATCATGATATCATCATCATCATCATCATCATCATCATCTCATCATGATATCATCATCATCATCATCATCATCATCATCATCATCATCTCATCATGATATCATCATCATCATCATCATGATATCATCATCATCATCATCATCATCTCATCATGATATCATCATCATCATCATCATCATCATCTCATCATGATATCATCATCATCATCATCATCATCATCATCATCATCACCATCTCATCATGCTATCATTATCATCATCTCATCATGATATCATCATCATCTCATCATGATATCATCATCATCTCATCATGATATCATCATCATCATCATCATCATCATCACCATCTCATCATGCTATCATTATCATCATCTCATCATGATATCATCATCATCTCATCATGATATCATCATCATCTCATCATGATATCATCATCATCATCATCATCTCATTATGATATCATCATCATCATCATCATCTCATCGTGATATCATCATCATCTCATCATGATATCATCATCATCACCATCTCATCATGCTATCATTATCATCATCTCATCATGACATCATCATCATGATATCATCATCATCTCATCATGATATCATCATCATCATTTCATCATGTTATCATCATCATCTCATCATGATATCATCATCATCATTTCATCATGTTATCATCATCATCTCATAATGATATCATCATCATCATCATCATCATCATCATCATCTCATCATGATATCATCATGATATCATCATCGTGATATCATCATCATCATCTCATCATGATATCATCATGATATCATCATCGTGATATCATCATCATCATCTCATCATGATATCATCATCTCATCATGATATTATCATCATCTCTGCATGATATCATCATCATCATCTCATCATGATATCATCATCATCATCACCATTACCGTCTCATCATGATATCATCATCATCATCATCATCTCATCATCATCTCATCATGATATCATCATCATGATATCATCATCATCATCTCATCATGATATCATCATCATCATCACCATTTCCGTCTCATCATGATATCATCATCATCATCTCATCATGATATCATCATCATGATATCATCATCATCATCTCATCATGATATAATCATCATCATCTCATCATGATATCATCATCATCTCATCATGATATCATCATCTCATCATAATATTATCATCATCTCATGATGATATCATCATCATCATCATCTCATCATCATCTCATCATGATATCATCATCATGATATCATCATCATCATCATCATCTCATCATAATATCATCATCATGATATCATCATCATCTCATCATGATATCATCATCATCATCATCATCTCATCATGATATCATCATCATCATCATCATCATCATTACCGTCTCATCATGATATCATCATCATCATCATCTCATCATAATATTATCATCATCTCATCATGATATCATCATCATCATCATCATCATCATCATCTCATCATGATATCATAATCATGATATCATCATCATCATCTCATCATGATATCATCATCATGATATCATCATCATCATCTCATCATGATATCATCATCATCATCATCTCATCATGATATCATCATCATCATCTCATCATCATCTCATCATGATATCATCATCATGATATCATCATCATCATCATCATCTCATCATTATATCATCATCATCATCATCTCATCATTATATCATCATCATGATATCATCATCATCATCTCATCATGATATCATCATCATGATATCATCATGATATCATCATCATCATCATCATCATCATCATCATCATCATCTCATCATGATATCATCATCATGATATCATCATCATGATATCATCATGATATCATCATGATATCATCATCATCTCATCATGATATCATCATCATCTCATAATGATATCATCATTATGATATCATCATCATCATCATCATCATCATCATCATCATCATCTCATCATTAAATCATCATCATGATATCATCATGATATCATCATCATCTTATCATGATATCATCATCTCATCATGATATTATCATCATCTCATCATGATATAATCATCATCATCATCATCTCATCATGATATCATCATCATCATCATCATCACCATTACCGTCTCATCATGATATCATCATCATCATCTCATCATCATCTCATCATGATATCATCATCATGATATCATCAACATCATCATCTCATCATGATATCATCATCATGATATCATCATCATCATCTCATCATGATATCATCATGATATCATCATCATCATCATCATCTCATCATGATATCATCATCATATCATCATCATCATCATCATCATCATGATATCATCATCATAATATCATCATCATCATCATCTCATCATGATATCATCATCATCATTTCATCATGATATCATCATCATGATATCATTATCATCATCATCATCATCATCTCATCATGATATCATCATCATCATCATCATCATCATCATCTCATCATGATATCATCATCATGATATCATCATCTCATCATGATATCATCTCATCATGATATCATCATCATCTCATCATGATATCATCATCATCATCATCATCATCATCATCATCATCTCATCATGATATCATCATCTCATCATGATATCATCATCATGATATCATCTTATCATGATATCATCATCATGATATCATCATCATGATATCATCATGATATCATCATCAACATCTCATCATGATATCATCATCATCATCATCATCATCATCATATCATCATGATATCCTAATCATCATCATCATTACCGTCTCATCATGATATCATCATCATCATCATCATTACCGTCTCATCATGATATCATCATCATCATCATCATCTCATCATGATATCATCATCATCATCATCTCATCATGATATCATCATCATCATCATTACTGTCTCATCATGATATCATCATCACCATCATCATCTCATCATGATATCATCATCATCATCATCTCATCATGATATCATCATCATCATCATCATCATCTCATCATGATATCATCATCATCATCATCTCATCATGATATCATCATCATCATCTCATCATAATATCATCATCATGATATCATCATCATCATCTCATCATGATATCATCATCATCATCATCATCATCTCATCATGATATCATCATCATCATCATCATCATCATCATCATCATCATCATTACCGTCTCATCAAGATATCATCATCATCATCATCTCATCATAATATTATCATCATCTCATGATGATATCATCATCATCATCTCATCATCATCTCATCATGATATCATCATCATGATATCATCATCATCATCATCATCATCATCATCTCATCATAATATCATCATCATGATATCATCATCATCATCATCATCTCATCATGATATCATCATCATCATCATCATCATCTCATCATGATATCATCATCATCATCATCATCATCATCATCATCATCATCATCATTACCGTCTCATCATGATATCATCATCATCTTCATCTCATCATAATATTATCATCATCTCATCATGATATCATCATCATCATCATCATCTCATCATGATATCATAATCATGATATCATCATCATCATCTCATCATGATATCATCATCATGATATCATCATCATCATCTCATCATGATATAATCATCATCATCATCATCATCTCATCATGATATCATCATCATCATCATCATCATCATCTCATCATAATATCATCATCATGATATCATCATCATCATCATCATCTCATCATGATATCATCATCATCATCATCTCATCATGATATCATCATCATCATCATCATCATCATCATCATCATCATTACCGTCTCATCATGATATCATCATCATCTTCATCTCATCATAATATTATCATCATCTCATCATGATATCATCATCATCATCATCATCTCATCATGATATCATAATCATGATATCATCATCATCATCTCATCATGATATCATCATCATGATATCATCATCATCATCTCATCATGATATAATCATCATCATCATCATCATCTCATCATGATATCATCATCATCATCTCATCATCATCTCATCATGATATCATCATCATGATATCATCATCATCATCATCATCATCTCATCATGATATTATCATCATCTCATCATGATATCATCATCATCATCATCATCTCATCATCATCTCATCATGATATCATAATCATGATATCATCATCATCATCTCATCATGATATCATCATCATGATATCATCATCATGATATCATCATCATCATCTCATCATGATATCATCATCATGATATCATCATCATGATATCATCATCATGATATCATCATCATGATATCATCATCATGATATTATCATCATCTCATCATGATATCATCATCATGATATCATCATCATCATCTCATCATGATATCATCATCATGATATCATCATCATGATATCATCATCATGATATCATCATCATGATATTATCATCATCTCATCATGATATCATCATCATCATCATCATCATCATCATCATCTCATCATGATATCATCATCATGATATCATCATCATGATATCATCATCATGATATCATCATCATGATATCATCATCATGATATCATCATCATGATATCATCATCATCACCATTACCGTCTCATCATGATATCATCATCATCATCTCATCATCATCTCATCATGATATCATCATCATCTCATCATCATCTCATCATGATATCATCATCATGATATCATCATCTCATCATGATATCATCATCATCATCATTACTGTCTCATCATGATATCATCATCACCATCATCATCTCATCATGATATCATCATCATCATCATCTCATCATGATATCATCATCATCATCATCATCTCATCATGATATCATCATCATCATCATCTCATCATGATATCATCATCATCATCTCATCATAATATCATCATCATGATATCATCATCATCATCTCATCATGATATCATCATCATCATCATCATCATCTCATCATGATATCATCATCATCATCATCATCATCATCATCATCATTACCGTCTCATCAAGATATCATCATCATCATCATCTCATCATAATATTATCATCATCTCATGATGATATCATCATCATCATCTCATCATCATCTCATCATGATATCATCATCATGATATCATCATCATCATCATCATCATCATCATCATCATCTCATCATAATATCATCATCATGATATCATCATCATCATCATCATCTCATCATGATATCATCATCATCATCATCATCATCTCATCATGATATCATCATCATCATCATCATCATCATCATCATCATCATCATCATTACCGTCTCATCATGATATCATCATCATCTTCATCTCATCATAATATTATCATCATCTCATCATGATATCATCATCATCATCATCTCATCATCATCTCATCATGATATCATAATCATGATATCATCATCATCATCTCATCATGATATCATCATCATGATATCATCATCATCATCTCATCATGATATCATCATCATCATCATCATCTCATCATGATATCATCATCATCATCTCATCATCATCTCATCATGATATCATCATCATGATATCATCATCATCATCATCATCATCTCATCATGATATTATCATCATCTCATCATGATATCATCATCATCATCTCATCATCATCTCATCATGATATCATAATCATGATATCATCATCATCATCTCATCATGATATCATCATCATGATATCATCATCATGATATCATCATCATCATCTCATCATGATATCATCATCATGATATCATCATCATGATATCATCATCATGATATCATCATCATGATATTATCATCATCTCATCATGATATCATCATCATGATATCATCATCATCATCTCATCATGATATCATCATCATGATATCATCATCATGATATCATCATCATGATATCATCATCATGATATTATCATCATCTCATCATGATATCATCATCATCATCATCATCATCATCATCATCATCATCTCATCATGATATCATCATCATGATATCATCATCATGATATCATCATCATGATATCATCATCATGATATCATCATCATCACCATTACCGTCTCATCATGATATCATCATCATCATCTCATCATCATCTCATCATGATATCATCATCATCTCATCATCATCTCATCATGATATCATCATCATGATATCATCATCTCATCATGATATCATCATCATGATATCATCATCATCATATCATCATGATATCATCATCATCATCATCATCATCATCATCTCATAATGATATAATCATCATCATCTCATCATGATATCATCATCACCATCTCATCATGATATCATCATAATCATCTAATCATGATATCATCATCATCATCATCATCTCATCATGATATCATTATCATCATCTCATCATGATATCATCATCATCATCTAATCATGATATCATCATCATCATCATCATCATCATCATCATCATCATCATCATCATGATATCATCATCATCATCATCATCTCATCATGATATCATCATCATATCATCATCATCATCATCATCATCTCATCATGATATCATCATCATAATATCATCATCATCATCATCATCTCATCATGATATCATCATCATGATATCATCATCATCATTTCATCATGATATCATCATCATGATATCATCATCATGATATCATCATCATCATTTCATCATGATATCATCATCATGATATCATCATCATGATATCATCATAATGATATCATCATGATATCATCATCATCTCATCATGATATCATGATCTCATCATGATATCATCATCATCATCATCATCATCATCATCATCATCATCTCATCATGATATCATCATCATCATCATCATCATCATCATCATCTCATCATGATATCATCATCATCATCATCATCATCATCATCATCATCATCATCTCATCATGATATCATCATCATCATCTCATCATGATATCATCATCATCATCATCATCATCATCATCATCATCTCATCATGATATCATCATCATCATCATCATCATCATCTCATCATGATATCATCATCATCATCATCATCATCATCATCATCATCATCATCTCATTATGATATCATCATCATTATCATCATCTCATCATGATATCATCATCATGATATCATCATCATCTCATCATGATATCATCATCATCTCATCATGATATCATCATCATCATCTCATTATGATATCATCATCATCATCATCATCATCATCTCATCGTGATATCATCATCATCTCATCATGATATCATCATCATCACCATCTCATCATGCTATCATTATCATCATCTCATCATGACATCATCATCATGATATCATAATCATCTCATCATGATATCATCATCATCATTTCATCATGTTATCATCATCATCTCATCATGATATCATCATCATCATCATCATCATCATCATCTCATCATGATATCATCGTCATGATATCATCATCATCATCTCATCATATCGTCATCATGATATCATCATGATATCATCATCGTGATATCATCATCATCATCATCTATTCATGATATCATCATCATTATCTCATCATCTCATCATGATATCAACATCATAATCATCATCATCATCATCATCTCATCATGATATCATCAACATCATCTCATCATGATATCATCATCATCATCATCTCATCATGATATCATCATCATCATCATCATCTCATCATGATATCATCATCATGATATTATCATCATCATCTCATCATGATATCATCATCATAATATCATCATTTCAAGATGATATCATCATCATCTCATCATGATATCATCATCATCATCATCATCATCATCATCATCTCATCATCATCATCTCATCATGATATCATCATCATCATGATATCATCATCATCATTTCATCATGATATCATCATCATCATCATCATCTCATCATGATATCATCATCATCATCATTACCGTCTCATCATGATATCATCATCTCATCATGATATCATCATCATCTCCTCATGATATCATCATCATCATGATATCATCATCATCATCATCTCATCATGATATCATCATCATCATCTCATCATGATATCATCATCATCATCATTACCGTCTCATCATGATATCATCTCATCATGATATCATCATCATCTCCTCATGATATCATCATCATCATCATCATCTCATCATGATATCATCATCATCATCTCATCATGATATCATCATCATCTCATCATGATATCATCATCATCTCATCATGATATCATTATCATCATCATCATCTCATCATGATATCATCATCATCATCTCATCATGATATCATCATCATCTCATCATGATATCATCATCATCTCATCATGATATCATTATCATCATCATCATCTCATCATGATATCATCATCATCACCATCTCATCATGCTATCATTATCATCATCTCATCATGACATCATCATCATGATATCATAATCATCTCATCATGATATCATCATCATCATTTCATCATGTTATCATCATCATCTCATCATGATATCATCATCATCATCATCATCATCATCATCTCATCATGATATCATCGTCATGATATCATCATCATCATCTCATCATATCGTCATCATGATATCATCATGATATCATCATCGTGATATCATCATCATCATCATCTATTCATGATATCATCATCATTATCTCATCATCTCATCATGATATCAACATCATAATCATCATCATCATCATCATCTCATCATGATATCATCAACATCATCTCATCATGATATCATCATCATCATCATCTCATCATGATATCATCATCATCATCATCATCTCATCATGATATCATCATCATGATATTATCATCATCATCTCATCATGATATCATCAACATCATCTCATCATGATATCATCATCATCATCATCTCATCATGATATCATCATCATCATCATCATCTCATCATGATATCATCATCATGATATTATCATCATCATCTCATCATGATATCATCATCATAATATCATCATTTCAAGATGATATCATCATCATCTCATCATGATATCATCATCATCATCATCATCATCATCATCATCTCATCATCATCATCTCATCATGATATCATCATCATCATGATATCATCATCATCATTTCATCATGATATCATCATCATCATCATCATCTCATCATGATATCATCATCATCATCATTACCGTCTCATCATGATATCATCATCTCATCATGATATCATCATCATCTCCTCATGATATCATCATCATCATGATATCATCATCATCATCATCTCATCATGATATCATCATCATCATCTCATCATGATATCATCATCATCATCATTACCGTCTCATCATGATATCATCTCATCATGATATCATCATCATCTCCTCATGATATCATCATCATCATCATCATCTCATCATGATATCATCATCATCATCTCATCATGATATCATCATCATCTCATCATGATATCATCATCATCTCATCATGATATCATTATCATCATCATCATCTCATCATGATATCATCATCATCATCTCATCATGATATCATCATCATCTCATCATGATATCATCATCATCTCATCATGATATCATTATCATCATCATCATCTCATCATGATATCATCATCATGATATCATCATCATCATCTCATCATGATATCATCATTATGATATCATCATCATCATCATCATCATTATCATCTCTTCATTATGTCATCATCATGATATCATCATCATCATCATCATCTCATCATTATATCATCATCATGATATCATCATCATCATCTCATCATGATATCATCATTATGATATCATCATCATCATCATCATCATTATCATCTCTTCATTATGTCATCATCATGATATCATCATCATGATTTCATCATGTTATCATCATCATCTCATCATGATATCATCATCATCATCATCATCATCATCATCTCATCATGATATCATCGTCATGATATCATCATCATCATCTCATCATATCGTCATCATGATATCATCATGATATCATCATCGTGATATCATCATCATCATCATCTATTCATGATATCATCATCATTATCTCATCATCTCATCATGATATCAACATCATAATCATCATCATCATCATCATCTCATCATGATATCATCATCATCATCTCATCATGATATCATCATCATCATCATCTCATCATGATATCATCATCATCATCATCATCTCATCATGATATCATCATCATGATATTATCATCATCATCTCATCATGATATCATCATCATAATATCATCATTTCAAGATGATATCATCATCATCTCATCATGATATCATCATCATCATCATCATCATCATCATCATCTCATCATCATCATCTCATCATGATATCATCATCATCATGATATCATCATCATCATTTCATCATGATATCATCATCATCATCATCATCTCATCATGATATCATCATCATCATCATTACCGTCTCATCATGATATCATCATCTCATCATGATATCATCATCATCTCCTCATGATATCATCATCATCATGATATCATCATCATCATCATCTCATCATGATATCATCATCATCATCTCATCATGATATCATCATCATCATCATTACCGTCTCATCATGATATCATCTCATCATGATATCATCATCATCTCCTCATGATATCATCATCATCATCATCATCTCATCATGATATCATCATCATCATCTCATCATGATATCATCATCATCATCTCATCATGATATCATCATCATCTCATCATGATATCATTATCATCATCATCATCTCATCATGATATCATCATCATGATATCATCATCATCATCTCATCATGATATCATCATTATGATATCATCATCATCATCATCATCATTATCATCTCTTCATTATGTCATCATCATGATATCATCATCATCATCATCATCTCATCATTATATCATCATCATGATATCATCATCATCATCTCATCATGATATCATCATTATGATATCATCATCATCATCATCATCATTATCATCTCTTCATTATGTCATCATCATGATATCATCATCATGATATCATCATGATATCATCATCATCTCATCATGATATCATCATCTCATCATAATATTATCATCATCTCATGATGATATCATCATCATCATCTCATCATCATCTCATCATGATATCATCATCATCATCATCATCATCATCATCATCATCATCATCATCATCTCATCATAATATCATCATCATGATATCATCATCATCATCATCTCATCATGATATCATCATCATCATCATCATCATCTCATCATGATATCATCATCATCATCATCATCATCATCATCATCATCATCATCATCATTACCGTCTCATCATGATATCATCATCATCATCATCTCATCATAATGTTATCATCATCTCATCATGATATCATCATCATCATCATCATCTCATCATCATCTCATCATGATATCATAATCATGATATCATCATCATCATCTCATCATGATATCATCATCATGATATCATCATCATCATCTCATCATGATATCATCATCATCATCATCTCATCATGATATCATCATCATCATCTCATCATCATCTCATCATGATATCATCATCATGATATCATCATCATCATCATCATCTCATCATGATATTATCATCATCTCATCATGATATCATCATCATCATCATCATCTCATCATCATCTCATCATGATATCATAATCATGATATCATCATCATCATCTCATCATGATATCATCATCATGATATCATCATCATCATCTCATCATGATATCATCATCATCATCATCATCTCATCATGATATCATCATCATCATCTCATCATGATATCATCATCATCATCATCATCATCATCTCATCATGATATCATCATCATCATTACCGTCTCATCATGATATCATCATCTCCTCATGATATCATCATCATCATCATCATCATCTCATCATGATATCATCATCATCATCATCATCTCATCATGATATCATCATCATCTCATCATGATATCATCATCATGATATCATCATCATCATCTCATCATGATATCATCATCATGATATCATCATCATGATATCATCATGATATCATCATCATCTCATCATGATATCATCATCATCTCATCATGATATCATCATTATGATATCATCATCATCATCATCATCATCATCATCTCATCATGATATTATCATCATCTCATCATGATATCATCATCATCATCATCATCTCATCATCATCTCATCATGATATCATAATCATGATATCATCATCATCATCTCATCATGATATCATCATCATGATATCATCATCATCATCTCATCATGATATCATCATCATCATCATCATCTCATCATGATATCATCATCATCATCTCATCATGATATCATCATCATCATCATCATCATCATCATCTCATCATGATATCATCATCATCATTACCGTCTCATCATGATATCATCATCTCCTCATGATATCATCATCATCATCATCATCATCTCATCATGATATCATCATCATCATCATCATCTCATCATGATATCATCATCATCTCATCATGATATCATCATCATGATATCATCATCATCATCTCATCATGATATCATCATCATGATATCATCATCATGATATCATCATGATATCATCATCATCTCATCATGATATCATCATCATCTCATCATGATATCATCATCATGATATCATCATCATCATCATCATCTCATCATGATATTATCATCATCTCATCATGATATCATCATCATCATCATCATCTCATCATCATCTCATCATGATATCATAATCATGATATCATCATCATCATCTCATCATGATATCATCATCATGATATCATCATCATCATCTCATCATGATATCATCATCATCATCATCATCTCATCATGATATCATCATCATCATCTCATCATGATATCATCATCATCATCATCATCATCATCTCATCATGATATCATCATCATCATTACCGTCTCATCATGATATCATCATCTCCTCATGATATCATCATCATCATCATCATCATCTCATCATGATATCATCATCATCATCATCATCTCATCATGATATCATCATCATCTCATCATGATATCATCATCATGATATCATCATCATCATCTCATCATGATATCATCATCATGATATCATCATCATGATATCATCATGATATCATCATCATCTCATCATGATATCATCATCATCTCATCATGATATCATCATTATGATATCATCATCATCATCATCATCATCATCATCTCATCATGATATCATCATCATGATATCATCATCATGATATCCTCATCATGATATCATCATCATGATATCATCATCATGATATTATCATCATCTCATCATGATATCATCATCATCATCATCATCATCATCATCATCTCATCATGATATCATCATCATGATATCATCATCATGATATCATCATCATCACCATTACCGTCTCATCGTGATATCATCATCATCATCTCATCATCATCTCATCATCATCTCATCATGATATCATCATCATATCATCATCATCATCATCATCTCATCATGATATCATCATCATAATATCATCATCATCATCATTTCATCATGATATCATCATCATGATATCATCATCATCATTTCATCATGATATCATCATCATGATATCATCATCATGATATCATCATCATCATTTCATCATGATATCATCATCATGATATCATCATCATGATATCATCATCATGATATCATCATCATCATCATCATCATCATCATCTCATCATGATATCATCATCATCATCATCATCATCATCTCATCATGATATCATCATCATCATCATCATCATCATCATCTCATCATGATATCATCATCATCATCATCATCATCATCATCATCATCTCATCATGATATCATCATCATCATCATGATATCATCATCATCATCATCATCATCATCATCTCATCATGATATCATCATCATCATCATCATCATCATCATCTCATCATGATATCATCATCATCATCATCATCATCATCATCATCATCACCATCTCATCATGCTATCATTATCATCATCTCATCATGATATCATCATCATCTCATCATGATATCATCATCATCTCATCATGATATCATCATCATCATCATCATCATCATCTCATTATGATATCATCATCATCATCATCATCTCATCGTGATATCATCATCATCTCATCATGATATCATCATCATCACCATCTCATCATGCTATCATTATCATCATCTCATCATGACATCATCATCATGATATCATCATCATCTCATCATGATATCATCATCATCATTTCATCATGTTATCATCATCATCTCATCATGATATCATCATCATCATTTCATCATGTTATCATCATCATCTCATCATGATATCATCATCATCATCATCATCATCATCATCTCATCATGATATCATCAAGATAACATCATCGTGATATCATCATCATCATCTCATCATGATATCATCATCTCATCATGATATTATCATCATCTCTGCATGATATCATCATCATCATCTCATCATGATATCATCATCATCATCACCATTACCGTCTCATCATGATATCATCATCATCATCATCATCTCATCATCATCTCATCATGATATCATCATCATGATATCATCATCATCATCTCATCATGATATCATCATCATCATCACCATTTCCGTCTCATCATGATATCATCATCATCATCTCATCATGATATCATCATCATGATATCATCATCATCATCTCATCATGATATAATCATCATCATCTCATCATGATATCATCATCATCATCATCTCATCATGATATCATCATCTCATCATAATATTATCATCATCTCATGATGATATCATCATCATCATCATCTCATCATCATCTCATCATGATATCATCATCATGATATCATCATCATCATCATCATCATCATCTCATCATAATATCATCATCATGATATCATCATCATCTCATCATGATATCATCATCATCATCATCATCTCATCATGATATCATCATCATCATCATCATCATCATCATCATCATCATTACCGTCTCATCATGATATCATCATCATCATCATCTCATCATAATATTATCATCATCTCATCATGATATCATCATCATCATCATCATCATCATCATCTCATCATGATATCATAATCATGATATCATCATCATCATCTCATCATGATATCATCATCATGATATCATCATCATCATCTCATCATGATATCATCATCATCATCATCTCATCATGATATCATCATCATCATCATCTCATCATCATCTCATCATGATATCATCATCATGATATCATCATCATCATCATCATCTCATCATGATATTATCATCATCTCATCATGATATCATCATCATCATCATCATCATCATCATCTCATCATCATCTCATCATGATATCATAATCATGATATCATCATCATCATCTCATCATGATATCATCATCATGATATCATCATCATCATCATCTCATCATGATATCATCATCATCATCATCATCATCTCATCATGATATCATCATCATCATCTCATCATGATATCATCATCATCATCATCTCATCATGATATCATCATCATCATTACCGTCTCATCATGATATCATCATCTCCTCATGATATCATCATCATCATCATCATCATCTCATCATGATATCATCATCATCATCATCATCTCATCATGATATCATCATCATCTCATCATGATATCATCATCATCTCATCATGATATCATCATCATCTCATCATGATATCATCATCATCTCATCATGATATCATCATCATCATCATCTCATCATGATATCATCATCATGATATCATCATCATCATCTCATCATGATATCATCATCATGATATCATCATAATGATATCATCATGATATCATCATCATCTCATCATGATATCATCATCATCTCATCATGATATCATCATCATGATATCATCATCATGATATCATCATCATGATATTATCATCATCTCATCATGATATCATCATCATCATCATCATCATCTCATCATGATATCATCATCATGATATCATCATCATGATATCATCATCATCACCATTACCGTCTCATCATGATATCATCATCATCATCTCATCATGATATCATCATCATGATATCATCATCTCATCATGATATCATCATCATGATATCATCATCATCATCTCATCATGATATCATCATCATCATCATCATCTCATCATGATATCATCATCATCATCATCATCATCATCATCATCATCTCATAATGATATAATCATCATCATCTCATCATGATATCATCATCACCATCTCATCATGATATCATCATAATCATCTAAATATGATATCATCATCATCATCTCATCATGATATCATTATCATCATCTCATCATGATATCATCATCATCATCTAATCATGATATCATCATCATCATCTAATCATCATGATATCATTATCATCATCTCATCATGATATCATCATCATCATCTAATCATGATATCATCATCATCATCATCATCATCATCTCATCATGATATCATCATCATAATATCATCATCATCATCATTTCATCATGATATCATCATCATGATATCATCATCATCATTTCATCATGATATCATCATCATGATATCATCATCATGATATCATCATCATCATTTCATCATGATATCATCATCATGATATCATCATCATCATCATTTCATCATGATATCATCATCATGATATCATCTCATCATGATATCATCATCATCATCATCATCATCTCCTCATGATATCATCATCATCATCATCATCATCATCTCATCATGATATCATCATCATCATCATCATCATCATCATCATCATCATCTCATCATGATATCATCATCATCATCATCATCATCATCATCACCATCTCATCATGCTATCATTATCATCATCTCATCATGATATCATCATCATGATATCATCATCATCTCATCATGATATCATCATCATCTCATCATGATATCATCATCATCATCATCTCATTATGATATCATCATCATCATCATCATCTCATCGTGATATCATCATCATCTCATCATGATATCATCATCATCACCATCTCATCATGCTATCATTATCATCATCATCATCATCATCATCATCTCATCATGATATCATCATCATGATATCATCATCATCATCATCATCATCATCATCTCATCATGATATCATCATCATCATCATCATTATCATCATCTCATCATGATATCATCATCATCATCATCATCATCATCATCATCATCTCATTATGATATCATCATCATTATCATCATCTCATCATGATATCATCATCATGATATCATCATCATCTCATCATGATATCATCATCATCGCATCATGATATCATCATCATCATCTCATTATGATATCATCATCATCATCATCATCATCTCATCGTGATATCATCATCATCTCATCATGATATCATCATCATCACCATCTCATCATGCTATCATTATCATCATCTCATCATGACATCATCATCATGATATCATAATCATCTCATCATGATATCATCATCATCATTTCATCATGTTATCATCATCATCTCATCATGATATCATCATCATCATCATCATCATCATCATCATCATCATCTCATCATGATATCATCGTCATGATATCATCATCATCTCATCATATCGTCATCATGATATCATCATGATATCATCATCGTGATATCATCATCATCATCATCATCATCTATTCATGATATCATCATCATTATCTCATCATCTCATCATGATATCAACATCATAATCATCATCATCATCATCATCTCATCATGATATCATCATCATCATCTCATCATGATATCATCATCATCATCATCTCATCATGATATCATCATCATCATCATCATCTCATCATGATATCATCATCATGATATTATCATCATCATCTCATCATGATATCATCATCATAATATCATCATTTCAAGATGATATCATCATCATCTCATCATGATATCATCATCATCATCATCATCATCATCATCATCTCATCATCATCATCTCATCATGATATCATCATCATCATGATATCATCATCATCATCTCATCATGATATCATCATCATCATCATCATCTCATCATGATATCATCATCATCATCATTACCGTCTCATCATGATATCATCATCTCATCATGATATCATCATCATCTCCTCATGATATCATCATCTCATCATGATATCATCATCATCATCATCTCATCATGATATCATCATCATGATATCATCATCATCATCATCTCATCATGATATCATCATCATCATCTCATCATGATATCATCATCATCATCATTACCGTCTCATCATGATATCATCTCATCATGATATCATCATCATCTCCTCATGATATCATCATCATCATCATCATCTCATCATGATATCATCATCATCATCTCATCATGATATCATCATCATCTCATCATGATATCATCATCATCTCATCATGATATCATTATCATCATCATCATCTCATCATGATATCATCATCATGATATCATCATCATCATCTCATCATGATATCATCATTATGATATCATCATCATCATCATCATCATTATCATCTCTTCATTATGTCATCATCATGATATCATCATCATCATCATCATCTCATCATTATATCATCATCATGATATCATCATCATCATCTCATCATGATATCATCATTATGATATCATCATCATCATCATCATCATTATCATCTCTTCATTATGTCATCATCATGATATCATCATCATGATATCATCATGATATCATCATCATCTCATCATGATATCATCATCTCATCATTATATTATCATCATCTCATGATGATATCATCATCATCATCTCATCATCATCTCATCATGATATCATCATCATGATATCATCATCATCATCATCATCATCATCATCATCTCATCATAATATCATCATCATGATATCATCATCATCATCATCTCATCATGATATCATCATCATCATCATCATCATCTCATCATGATATCATCATCATCATCATCATCATCATCATCATCATCATTACCGTCTCATCATGATATCATCATCATCATCATCTCATCATAATATTATCATCATCTCATCATGATATCATCATCATCATCATCATCTCATCATCATCTCATCATGATATCATAATCATGATATCATCATCATCATCTCATCATGATATCATCATCATGATATCATCATCATCATCTCATCATGATATCATCATCATCATCATCTCATCATGATATCATCATCATCATCTCATCATCATCTCATCATTATATCATCATCATGATATCATCATCATCATCTCATCATGATATCATCATTATGATATCATCATCATCATCATCATCATCATTATCATCTCTTCATTATGTCATCATCATGATATCATCATCATGATATCATCATCATGATATCATCATGATATCATCATCATCTCATCATGATATCATCATCTCATCATAATATTATCATCATCTCATGATGATATCATCATCATCATCTCATCATCATCTCATCATGATATCATCATCATGATATCATCATCATGATATCATCATGATATCATCATCATCTCATCATGATATCATCATCATCTCATCATGATATCATCATTATGATATCATCATCATCATCATCTCATCATGATATCATCATCATGATATCATCATCATGATATCCTCATCATGATATCATCATCATGATATCATCATCATGATATTATCATCATCTCATCATGATATCATCATCATCATCATCATCATCATCATCATCTCATCATGATATCATCATCATGATATCATCATCATGATATCATCATCATCACCATTACCGTCTCATCGTGATATCATCATCATCATCTCATCATCATCTCATCATCATCTCATCATGATATCATCATCATATCATCATCATCATCATCATCTCATCATGATATCATCATCATAATATCATCATCATCATCATCATTTCATCATGATATCATCATCATGATATCATCATCATCATTTCATCATGATATCATCATCATGATATCATCATCATGATATCATCATCATCATTTCATCATGATATCATCATCATGATATCATCATCATGATATCATCATCATGATATCATCATCATCATCATCATCATCTCATCATGATATCATCATCATCATCATCATCATCATCATCATCATCATCTCATCATGATATCATCATCATCATCATCATCATCATCATCTCATCATGATATCATCATCATCATCATCATCATCTCATCATGATATCATCATCATCATCATCATCATCATCTCATCATGATATCATCATCATCATCATCATCATCATCATCTCATCATGATATCATCATCATCATCATCATCATCATCATCTCATCATGATATCATCATCATCATCATCATCATCATCACCATCTCATCATGCTATCATTATCATCATCTCATCATGATATCATCATCATCTCATCATGATATCATCATCATCTCATCATGATATCATCATCATCATCATCATCATCATCTCATTATGATATCATCATCATCATCATCATCATCTCATCGTGATATCATCATCATCTCATCATGATATCATCATCATCACCATCTCATCATGCTATCATTATCATCATCTCATCATGACATCATCATCATGATATCATCATCATCTCATCATGATATCATCATCATCATTTCATCATGTTATCATCATCATCTCATCATGATATCATCATCATCATTTCATCATGTTATCATCATCATCTCATCATGATATCATCATCATCATCATCATCATCATCTCATCATGATATCATCATGATAACATCATCGTGATATCATCATCATCATCTCATCATGATATCATCATCTCATCATGATATTATCATCATCTCTGCATGATATCATCATCATCATCTCATCATGATATCATCATCATCATCACCATTACCGTCTCATCATGATATCATCATCATCATCATCATCTCATCATCATCTCATCATGATATCATCATCATGATATCATCATCATCATCTCATCATGATATCATCATCATCATCACCATTTCCGTCTCATCATGATATCATCATCATCATCTCATCATGATATCATCATCATGATATCATCATCATCATCTCATCATGATATAATCATCATCATCTCATCATGATATCATCATCATCATCATCTCATCATGATATCATCATCTCATCATAATATTATCATCATCTCATGATGATATCATCATCATCATCATCTCATCATCATCTCATCATGATATCATCATCATGATATCATCATCATCATCATCATCATCATCATCTCATCATAATATCATCATCATGATATCATCATCATCTCATCATGATATCATCATCATCATCATCATCTCATCATGATATCATCATCATCATCATCATCATCATCATCATCATCATCATCATTACCGTCTCATCATGATATCATCATCATCATCATCTCATCATAATATTATCATCATCTCATCATGATATCATCATCATCATCATCATCATCATCATCTCATCATGATATCATAATCATGATATCATCATCATCATCTCATCATGATATCATCATCATGATATCATCATCATCATCTCATCATGATATCATCATCATCATCATCTCATCATGATATCATCATCATCATCTCATCATCATCTCATCATGATATCATCATCATGATATCATCATCATCATCATCATCTCATCATTATATCATCATCATCATCATCTCATCATTATATCATCATCATGATATCATCATCATCATCTCATCATGATATCATCATCATGATATCATCATGATATCATCATCATCATCATCATCATCATCATCATCATCATCTCATCATGATATCATCATCATGATATCATCATCATGATATCATCATGATATCATCATGATATCATCATCATCTCATCATGATATCATCATCATCTCATAATGATATCATCATTATGATATCATCATCATCATCATCATCATCATCATCATCATCATCTCATCATTAAATCATCATCATGATATCATCATGATATCATCATCATCTTATCATGATATCATCATCTCATCATGATATTATCATCATCTCATCATGATATAATCATCATCATCATCATCTCATCATGATATCATCATCATCATCATCATCACCATTACCGTCTCATCATGATATCATCATCATCATCTCATCATCATCTCATCATGATATCATCATCATGATATCATCAACATCATCATCTCATCATGATATCATCATCATGATATCATCATCATCATCTCATCATGATATCATCATGATATCATCATCATCATCATCATCTCATCATGATATCATCATCATATCATCATCATCATCATCATCATCATGATATCATCATCATAATATCATCATCATCATCATCTCATCATGATATCATCATCATCATTTCATCATGATATCATCATCATGATATCATTATCATCATCATCATCATCATCATCTCATCATGATATCATCATCATCATCATCATCATCATCATCTCATCATGATATCATCATCATGATATCATCATCTCATCATGATATCATCTCATCATGATATCATCATCATCTCATCATGATATCATCATCATCATCATCATCATCATCATCATCATCTCATCATGATATCATCATCTCATCATGATATCATCATCATGATATCATCTTATCATGATATCATCATCATGATATCATCATCATGATATCATCATGATATCATCATCAACATCTCATCATGATATCATCATCATCATCATCATCATCATCATATCATCATGATATCCTAATCATCATCATCATTACCGTCTCATCATGATATCATCATCATCATCATCATTACCGTCTCATCATGATATCATCATCATCATCATCATCTCATCATGATATCATCATCATCATCATCTCATCATGATATCATCATCATCATCATTACTGTCTCATCATGATATCATCATCACCATCATCATCTCATCATGATATCATCATCATCATCATCTCATCATGATATCATCATCATCATCATCATCATCTCATCATGATATCATCATCATCATCATCTCATCATGATATCATCATCATCATCTCATCATAATATCATCATCATGATATCATCATCATCATCTCATCATGATATCATCATCATCATCATCATCATCTCATCATGATATCATCATCATCATCATCATCATCATCATCATCATCATCATTACCGTCTCATCAAGATATCATCATCATCATCATCTCATCATAATATTATCATCATCTCATGATGATATCATCATCATCATCTCATCATCATCTCATCATGATATCATCATCATGATATCATCATCATCATCATCATCATCATCATCTCATCATAATATCATCATCATGATATCATCATCATCATCATCATCTCATCATGATATCATCATCATCATCATCATCATCTCATCATGATATCATCATCATCATCATCATCATCATCATCATCATCATCATCATTACCGTCTCATCATGATATCATCATCATCTTCATCTCATCATAATATTATCATCATCTCATCATGATATCATCATCATCATCATCATCTCATCATGATATCATAATCATGATATCATCATCATCATCTCATCATGATATCATCATCATGATATCATCATCATCATCTCATCATGATATAATCATCATCATCATCATCATCTCATCATGATATCATCATCATCATCATCATCATCATCTCATCATAATATCATCATCATGATATCATCATCATCATCATCATCTCATCATGATATCATCATCATCATCATCTCATCATGATATCATCATCATCATCATCATCATCATCATCATCATCATTACCAACATATACAAAGTGGCAGTGCGCTTATGTGCTGAAAAGTGGATAAAGTGCAATCAGGTAATTTGTGCAGCTTATACAGAGTATGTACCCCGTAGGGCAAATAGAAGAAAAAAACGTTTACACTTACACACAGTCCCTGATGGTATGGGACACAGTAAATGATGTAAGGCAAATCTTGATATAAGACCTCCAAAGAATAGAAGATGGTGTTAGTACACAAAACTTCAATTTAATACAAAAAGTGCTTAAAATATCTTACACTTCGGTTTTGGAGTAGCAGCAAAATCTTGGAGCATAGATAAAAATAGCAGGATCCGGAAAAAGCTCTAATGGGTAGTAGTAGATCGTGATCAACGCGTTTCGCCTCTAGGTAGTAGGCTTCATCAGGATCCAATAGTACCCATGAGAGACAGAGCAGTTTATATACTGTGCATATCAATTAAACAATAATTACATCACTATTAGGGCGACATAGCTAACAGCGTCGCGTCATACTATATGCGACCATATAAGCCGAAAAAAAAAAAAAAAAAAAAAAATTTAAAAAAAAAAAAAAAAAAATTCAAACCAGTTTTTCGGCTTTTTCGCTATTCTGTAGTTAGATTCGGCTTTTTCCGTCATCTGTTCGTCTTCTGAGTACTTCCGATGGTGTTCATTTTCGTATTGACTACCTCTCGGATATTCTTCGGCTTTTTGTTCGAATTAGCGACTTCGTATTAACTTCTTTGGTCTTTTGAATAGGAGCCAATACGATATTCGAATGGAGGAAAGTCGGTTTATACATAGGAAGCTCGGTTTTGAATAGTGTCTTTTGTCCGAACAAGCAACTATAGTCCACATAGTTCACTCAGTATTAAATCCATGCAATATAAAACATAAAAATAATTAGATACACTCATAATACATTTACAAAAAGTATAACTTAGTGCGAAATTTAGTAGGAAAAAATTATTAAAAAATTATTAAAAAATCTATTTTAATTAGTAAGTAGTTTGCTTACAAAACTTTAAAATATTAGAAAAAAGTATATCTAAAAAACATATGTATAGTACCAATTTCGCACACAGTTTTAGATAAAGTTAAACAGATCAAAATCTGCGTTAAGGCCCGTGGGGTGTAAAGTGTTCATTTTAAAAACCCACTCCATTTCAGTTTGTCCAATTTTTTTGATATTGTTACCTCCTCTCCAATATTTTTTTACTATCATTATAGGCCAGAATTTAAGGTTTTTTGGATTTTTGTGGTGACATTCTAAGAAGTGTTGAGGTAGGGAATATTGTGTGTTTCCCTTCCTTATGTTGGTCACGTGTTCTTCTATTCGTTTTTTTAAAGGCCTTATTGTCCTGCCTATATATTGGAGTCCGCAGGGACATTCTACAACATAAATTACGTTTTTAGTATGGCATGTCATAAATTCTTTTATTTCAAACTTTTCGGAGGTAGCCGTAGCAATAAAAGAGAGTATGGGGCTTTTTTCGTGTTTGGCTATACTACATCATGATATCATCATCATCATCTCATCATGATATCATCATCATCTCATCATGATATCATCATCATCTCATCATGATATCATCATCATCATCATCATCATCATCATCATCATCATCATCATCTCATCATCATCTCATCATGATATCATCATCATCATCATCATCATCATCATCATCATCATCATCATCATCATCATCATCTCATCATGATATCATCATCATGATATCATCATTATCATCACATCATTATATCATCATCATGATATCATCATCATCATCATCATCATCATCTCATCATGATATCATCATCATGATATCATCATCATCATCTCATCATGATATCATCATCATGATATCATCATCATCATCTCATCATGATATCATCATAATGATATCATCATGATATCATCATCATCTCATCATGATATCATCATCATCATCATTACTGTCTCATCATGATATCATCATCACCATCATCATCTCATCATGATATCATCATCATCATCATCTCATCATGATATCATCATCATCATCATCATCATCTCATCATGATATCATCATCATCATCATCTCATCATGATATCATCATCATCATCTCATCATAATATCATCATCATGATATCATCATCATCATCTCATCATGATATCATCATCATCATCATCATCATCTCATCATGATATCATCATCATCATCATCATCATCATCATCATCATCATCATTACCGTCTCATCAAGATATCATCATCATCATCATCTCATCATAATATTATCATCATCTCATGATGATATCATCATCATCATCTCATCATCATCTCATCATGATATCATCATCATGATATCATCATCATCATCATCATCATCATCATCTCATCATAATATCATCATCATGATATCATCATCATCATCATCATCTCATCATGATATCATCATCATCATCATCATCATCTCATCATGATATCATCATCATCATCATCATCATCATCATCATCATCATCATCATTACCGTCTCATCATGATATCATCATCATCTTCATCTCATCATAATATTATCATCATCTCATCATGATATCATCATCATCATCATCATCTCATCATGATATCATAATCATGATATCATCATCATCATCTCATCATGATATCATCATCATGATATCATCATCATCATCTCATCATGATATAATCATCATCATCATCATCATCTCATCATGATATCATCATCATCATCATCATCATCATCTCATCATAATATCATCATCATGATATCATCATCATCATCATCATCTCATCATGATATCATCATCATCATCATCTCATCATGATATCATCATCATCATCATCATCATCATCATCATCATCATTACCAACATATACAAAGTGGCAGTGCGCTTATGTGCTGAAAAGTGGATAAAGTGCAATCAGGTAATTTGTGCAGCTTATACAGAGTATGTACCCCGTAGGGCAAATAGAAGAAAAAAACGTTTACACTTACACACAGTCCCTGATGGTATGGGACACAGTAAATGATGTAAGGCAAATCTTGATATAAGACCTCCAAAGAATAGAAGATGGTGTTAGTACACAAAACTTCAATTTAATACAAAAAGTGCTTAAAATATCTTACACTTCGGTTTTGGAGTAGCAGCAAAATCTTGGAGCATAGATAAAAATAGCAGGATCCGGAAAAAGCTCTAATGGGTAGTAGTAGATCGTGATCAACGCGTTTCGCCTCTAGGTAGTAGGCTTCATCAGGATCCAATAGTACCCATGAGAGACAGAGCAGTTTATATACTGTGCATATCAATTAAACAATAATTACATCACTATTAGGGCGACATAGCTAACAGCGTCGCGTCATACTATATGCGACCATATAAGCCGAAAAAAAAAAAAAAAAAAAAAAATTTAAAAAAAAAAAAAAAAAAATTCAAACCAGTTTTTCGGCTTTTTCGCTATTCTGTAGTTAGATTCGGCTTTTTCCGTCATCTGTTCGTCTTCTGAGTACTTCCGATGGTGTTCATTTTCGTATTGACTACCTCTCGGATATTCTTCGGCTTTTTGTTCGAATTAGCGACTTCGTATTAACTTCTTTGGTCTTTTGAATAGGAGCCAATACGATATTCGAATGGAGGAAAGTCGGTTTATACATAGGAAGCTCGGTTTTGAATAGTGTCTTTTGTCCGAACAAGCAACTATAGTCCACATAGTTCACTCAGTATTAAATCCATGCAATATAAAACATAAAAATAATTAGATACACTCATAATACATTTACAAAAAGTATAACTTAGTGCGAAATTTAGTAGGAAAAAATTATTAAAAAATTATTAAAAAATCTATTTTAATTAGTAAGTAGTTTGCTTACAAAACTTTAAAATATTAGAAAAAAGTATATCTAAAAAACATATGTATAGTACCAATTTCGCACACAGTTTTAGATAAAGTTAAACAGATCAAAATCTGCGTTAAGGCCCGTGGGGTGTAAAGTGTTCATTTTAAAAACCCACTCCATTTCAGTTTGTCCAATTTTTTTGATATTGTTACCTCCTCTCCAATATTTTTTTACTATCATTATAGGCCAGAATTTAAGGTTTTTTGGATTTTTGTGGTGACATTCTAAGAAGTGTTGAGGTAGGGAATATTGTGTGTTTCCCTTCCTTATGTTGGTCACGTGTTCTTCTATTCGTTTTTTTAAAGGCCTTATTGTCCTGCCTATATATTGGAGTCCGCAGGGACATTCTACAACATAAATTACGTTTTTAGTATGGCATGTCATAAATTCTTTTATTTCAAACTTTTCGGAGGTAGCCGTAGCAATAAAAGAGAGTATGGGGCTTTTTTCGTGTTTGGCTATACTACATCATGATATCATCATCATCATCTCATCATGATATCATCATCATCTCATCATGATATCATCATCATCTCATCATGATATCATCATCATCATCATCATCATCATCATCATCATCATCATCATCTCATCATCATCTCATCATGATATCATCATCATCATCATCATCATCATCATCATCATCATCATCATCATCATCATCATCATCTCATCATGATATCATCATCATGATATCATCATTATCATCACATCATTATATCATCATCATGATATCATCATCATCATCATCATCATCATCTCATCATGATATCATCATCATGATATCATCATCATCATCTCATCATGATATCATCATCATGATATCATCATCATCATCTCATCATGATATCATCATAATGATATCATCATGATATCATCATCATCTCATCATGATATCATCATCATCTCATCATGATATCATCATTATGATATCATCATCATCATCATCATCATCATCTCATCATGATATCATCATCATCATCATCATCTCATCATGATATCATCATCATCATCATCATCATCACCATTACCATCACATCATGATATCATCATCATCGTCTCATCATCATCTCATCATGATATCATCATCATCATCATCATCATCATCATCATCATCTCATCATGATATCATCATCATGATATCATCATCATCATCATCTAATCATGATATCATCATCATCATCATCATCTCATCATGATATCATCATCATCATCATCATCATCTCCTCATGATATCATCATCATCATCTCATCAGGATATCATCATCATCTCATCATGATATCATCATCATCATCTCATCATGATATCATCATCATCTCATCATGATATCATCATCATGATATCATCATCATCATCATCATCATCATCATCATCTCATTATGATATCATCATCATCATCATCATTACCGTCTCATCATGATATCATCATCATCATCATCATCATCATCATCATCTCATCATGATATCATCATCATCATCATCATTACCGTCTCATCATGATATCATCATCATCATCATTATCATCTCATCATGATATCATCATCATCATCATCATCTCATCATGATATCATCATCATCATCATCATCTCATCATGATATCATCATCATCATCATCTCATCATGATATCATCATCATGATATAATCATCATGATATTATCATCATCATCATCTCATCATGATATCATCATCATCATCATCATAATCATCATCATCATCATTACCGTCTCATCATGATATCATCATCATCATCATCATCATCTCATCATGATATTATCATCATCTCATCATGATATTATCATCATCATCATCATCATCATCATCTCATCATCATCTCATCATGATATCATCATCATCATCATCATCATCATCATCATCATCATCATCTCATTATGATATCATCATCATCATCATCATTACCGTCTCATCATGATATCATCATCATCATCATCATCATCATCTCATCATGATATCATCATCATCATCATCATTACCGTCTCATCATGATATCATCATCATCATCATTATCATCTCATCATGATATCATCATCATCATCATCATTTCATCATGATATCATCATCATCATCATTATCATCTCATCATGATATCATCATCATCATCATCTCATCATGATATCATCATCATCATCATCATCATCATCATCATCATCTCATCATGATATCATCATCATCATCATCTCATCATGATATCATCATCATCATCATCATAATCATCATCATCATCATCATCATTACCGTCTCATCATGTTATCATCATCATCATCATCATCATCATCTCATCATGATATTATCATCATCTCATCATGATATTATCATCATCATCATCATCATCATCTCATCATCATCTCATCATGATATCATCATCATCATCATCTCATCATCATCTCATCATGATATCATCATCATGATAGCATCATCATCATCATCATCTCATCATGATATCATCATCATCATCATCTCATCATCATCTCATCATGATATCATCATCATCATCTCATCATGATATCATCATCATCATCATCATCATCATCATCTCATCATGATATCATCATCATCATCTCATCATGATATCATCATCATCATCATCATCATCATCTCATCATCATCTCATCATGATATCATCATCATCATCATCATCATCATCTCATCATGATATCATCATCATGATATCATCATCATGATATCATCATGATATCATCATCATCTCATCATGATATCATCATCATGATATCATCATAATGATATCATCATAATGATATCATCATGATATCATCATCATCTAATCATGATATCATCATCATCTCATCATGATATCATCATTATGATATCATCATCATCATCTCATCATGATATCATCATCATCATCATCATCTCATCATGATATCATCATCATCATGATCATCACCATTACCATCACATCATGATATCATCATCATCGTCTCATCATCATCTCATCATGCTATCATCATCATGATATCATCATCATGATATCATCATGCTATCATCATCATGATATCATCATCATCATCTCATCATCATCATCATCATCATCATCATCTCATCATGATATCATCATCATCATCTCATCATGATATCATCATCATCATCTCATCATGATATCATCATCATCATCATCTAATCATATCATCATCATCATCATCATCTCATCATGATATCATCATCATCTCATCATGATATCATCATCATCATCAGCATCATCATCTCATCATGATATCATCATCATGATATCATCATCATGATATCATCATCATGATATCATCATCATGATATCATCATCATGATATCATCATCATCTCATCATGATATCATCATCATCTCATCATGGTATCATCATTATGATATCATCATCATCATCATCTCATCATTATGTCATCATCATGACATCATCATCATGATATCATCATGATATTATCATCATCTCATCGTGATATCATCATCATCATCATCTCATCATGATATCATCATCATCATCATCATCATCACCATTACCGTCTCATCATGATATCATCATCATCATATCATCATCATCTCATCAACATCTCATCATGATATCATCATCATCTCATCATGATATCATCATCATCATCATCATCATCATCATCTCATCATGATATCATCATCATCATCATCATCATCATCATTACCGTCTCATCATGATATCATCATCATCATCATCATCATCATCATTACCGTCTCATCATGATATCATCATCATCATCATCTCATCATGATATTATCATCATCTCATCATGATATCATCATCATCATCTCATCATCATCTCATCATGATATCATCATCATGATATCATCATCATCATCATCATCATCTCATCATGATATCATCATCATGATATCATCATCATCATCATCATCTCATCATGATATCATCATCTTCATCATCATTACCGTCTCATCATGATATCATCATCATCATTACCGTCTCATCATGATATCATCATCTCATCATGATATCATCATCATCTCCTCATGATATCATCATCATCATCTCATCATAATATCATCATCATCTCATCATGATATCATCATCATCATCTCATCATGATATCATCATCATCATCATCATCATCATCTCATCATGATATCATCATCATCATCATCATTACCGTCTCATCATGATATCATCATCATCATCATCATCATCTCATCATGATATCATCATCATCATCATCATCATTACCGTCTCATCATGATATCATCATCATCATCATCATCATCTCATCATGATATCATCATCATCATCATCATCATCTCATCATGATATCATCATCATCATCATCATCATCTCATCATGATATCATCATCATCATCATCTCATCATGATATCATCATCATCATCATCTCATCATGATATCATCATCATGATATCATCATCATGATATCATCATCATGATATTATCATCATCATCATCTCATCATGATATCATCATCATCATCATCATCATAATCATCATCATCATCATTACCGTCTCATCATGATATCATCATCATCATCATCATCTCATCATGATATCATCATCATCATCATCATCTCATCATGATATCATCATCATCATCATCATCACCATTACCATCACATCATGATATCATCATCATCGTCTCATCATCATCTCATCATGATATCATCATCATCATCATCATCATCATCATCTCATCATGATATCATCATCATGATATCATCATCATCATCATCATCATCTAATCATGATATCATCATCATCATCATCATCTCCTCATGATATCATCATCATCATCTCATCATGATATCATCATCATCATCTCATCATGATATCATCATCATCATCATCATCTCCTCATGATATCATCATCATCATCTCATCATGATATCATCATCATCATCTCATCATGATATCATCATCATGATATCATCATCATATTCATCATCATCTCATCATGATATCATCATCATCATCATCATTACCGTCTCATGATGATATCATCATCATCATCATCTCATCATGATATCATCATCATCATCTCATCAGGATATCATCATCATCTCATCATGATATCATCATCATCATCTCATCATGATATCATCATCATCTCATCATGATATCATCATCATGATATCATCATCATCATCATCATCATCATCATCATCATCTCATTATGATATCATCATCATCATCATCATTACCGTCTCATCATGATATCATCATCATCATCATCATCATCATCATCATCATCTCATCATGATATCATCATCATCATCATCATTACCGTCTCATCATGATATCATCATCATCATCATTATCATCTCATCATGATATCATCATCATCATCTCATCATGATATCATCATCATCATCATCATCTCATCATGATATCATCATCATCATCATCTCATCATGATATCATCATCATGATATAATCATCATGATATTATCATCATCATCATCTCATCATGATATCATCATCATCATCATCATAATCATCATCATCATCATTACCGTCTCATCATGATATCATCATCATCATCATCATCATCTCATCATGATATTATCATCATCTCATCATGATATTATCATCATCATCATCATCATCATCATCATCTCATCATCATCTCATCATGATATCATCATCATCATCATCATCATCATCATCATCATCATCATCTCATTATGATATCATCATCATCATCATCATTACCGTCTCATCATGATATCATCATCATCATCATCATCATCATCTCATCATGATATCATCATCATCATCATCATTACCGTCTCATCATGATATCATCATCATCATCATTATCATCTCATCATGATATCATCATCATCATCATCATTTCATCATGATATCATCATCATCATCATTATCATCTCATCATGATATCATCATCATCATCATCTCATCATGATATCATCATCATCATCATCATCATCATCATCATCTCATCATGATATCATCATCATCATCATCTCATCATGATATCATCATCATCATCATAATCATCATCATCATCATCATCATTACCGTCTCATCATGTTATCATCATCATCATCATCATCATCATCTCATCATGATATTATCATCATCTCATCATGATATTATCATCATCATCATCATCATCATCATCTCATCATCATCTCATCATGATATCATCATCATCATCATCTCATCATCATCTCATCATGATATCATCATCATGATAGCATCATCATCATCATCATCTCATCATGATATTATCATCATCTCATCATGATATCATCATCATCATCATCTCATCATCATCTCATCATGATATCATCATCATCATCTCATCATGATATCATCATCATCATCATCATCATCATCATCTCATCATGATATCATCATCATCATCTCATCATGATATCATCATCATCATCATCATCATCATCTCATCATCATCTCATCATGATATCATCATCATCATCATCATCATCTCATCATGATATCATCATCATGATATCATCATCATGATATCATCATGATATCATCATCATCTCATCATGATATCATCATCATGATATCATCATAATGATATCATCATAATGATATCATCATGATATCATCATCATCTAATCATGATATCATCATCATCTCATCATGATATCATCATTATGATATCATCATCATCATCTCATCATGATATCATCATCATCATCATCATCTCATCATGATATCATCATCATCATGATCATCACCATTACCATCACATCATGATATCATCATCATCGTCTCATCATCATCTCATCATGCTATCATCATCATGATATCATCATCATGATATCATCATGCTATCATCATCATGATATCATCATCATCATCTCATCATCATCATCATCATCATCATCTCATCATGATATCATCATCATCATCTCATCATGATATCATCATCATCATCTCATCATGATATCATCATCATCATCATCTAATCATATCATCATCATCATCATCATCATCTCATCATGATATCATCATCATCTCATCATGATATCATCATCATCATCAGCATCATCATCTCATCATGATATCATCATCATGATATCATCATCATGATATCATCATCATGATATCATCATCATGATATCATCATCATCTCATCATGATATCATCATCATCTCATCATGGTATCATCATTATGATATCATCATCATCATCATCTCATCATTATGTCATCATCATGACATCATCATCATGATATCATCATGATATTATCATCATCTCATCGTGATATCATCATCATCATCATCTCATCATGATATCATCATCATCATCATCACCATTACCGTCTCATCATGATATCATCATCATCATATCATCATCATCTCATCAACATCTCATCATGATATCATCATCATCTCATCATGATATCATCATCATCATCATCATCATCATCTCATCATGATATCATCATCATCATCATCATCATCATCATTACCGTCTCATCATGATATCATCATCATCATCATCATCATCATCATTACCGTCTCATCATGATATCATCATCATCATCATCTCATCATGATATTATCATCATCTCATCATGATATCATCATCATCATCTCATCATCATCTCATCATGATATCATCATCATGATATCATCATCATCATCATCATCATCTCATCATGATATCATCATCATGATATCATCATCATCATCATCATCTCATCATGATATCATCATCTTCATCATCATTACCGTCTCATCATGATATCATCATCATCATTACCGTCTCATCATGATATCATCATCTCATCATGATATCATCATCATCTCCTCATGATATCATCATCATCATCTCATCATAATATCATCATCATCTCATAATGATATCATCATCATCATCTCATCATGATATCATCATCATCATCATCATCATCATCATCTCATCATGATATCATCATCATCATCATCATTACCGTCTCATCATGATATCATCATCATCATCATCATCATCTCATCATGATATCATCATCATCATCATCATCATTACCGTCTCATCATGATATCATCATCATCATCATCATCATCTCATCATGATATCATCATCATCATCATCATCATCTCATCATGATATCATCATCATCATCATCTCATCATGATATCATCATCATCATCATCTCATCATGATATCATCATCATGATATCATCATCATGATATCATCATCATGATATCATCATCATGATATTATCATCATCATCATCTCATCATGATATCATCATCATCATCATCATCATAATCATCATCATCATCATTACCGTCTCATCATGATATCATCATCATCATCATCATCTCATCATGATATTATCATCATCTCATCATGATATTATCATCATCATCATCATCATCATCATCTCATCATCATCTCATCATGATATCATCATCATCATCATCATCATCTCATCATCATCTCATCATGATATCATCATCATGATATCATCATCATCATCATCATCATCATCTCATCATGATATTATCATCATCTCATCATGATATCATCATCATCATCATCATCATCATCTCATCATCATCTCATCATGATATCATCATCATCATCTCATCATGATATCATCATCATCATCATCATCTCATCATCATCTCATCATGATATCATCATCATCATCATCATCATCATCATCATCATCATCATCATCTCATCATGATATCAACATCATCATCATCACATCATTATATCATCATCATGATATCATCATCATCATCTCATCATGATATCATCATCATGATATCATCATCATCTCATCATGATATCATCATCATCTCATCATGATATCATCATTATGATATTATCATGATGATATCATCATCATGATATCATCATCTCATCATGATATCATCATTATGATATCATCATCATCATCTCATCATGATATCATCATCATCATCATCATCATCTCATCATGATATCATCATCATCATCATCATCACCATTACCATCACATCATGATATCATCATCATCGTCTCATCATCATCTCATCATGATATCATCATCATGATATCATCATCATCATCTCATCATGATATCATCATCATCATCATCATCATCATCATCATCATCTCATCATGATATCATCATCATCATCTCATCATGATATCATCATCATCATCATCTAATCATGATATCATCATCATCATCATCATCATCATCTCATCATTATATCATCATCATATCATCATCATCATCATCTCATCATGATATCATCATCATATCATCATCATCATCTCATCATGATATCATCATCATAATATCATCATCATCATCATCATCTCATCATGATATCATCATCATGATATCATCATCATCATCATCATTTCATCATGATATCATCATCATGATATCATTATCATCATCATCATCTCATCATGATATCATCATCATGATATCATCATCATGATATCATCATCATGATATCATCATCATGATATCATCATCTCATCATGATATCATCATCATCATCATCATCATCATCTCATCATGACATCATCATCATGATATCATCATCATCTCATCATGATATCATCATCATGATATCATCATCATCATGCTATCATTATCATCATCTCATCATTACATCATCATCATGATATCATCATCATCATCTCATCATGATATCATCATCATGATATCATCATCATCATCATCATCATCATCATCATCATCATCATCTCATCATGATATCATCATCATCTCATCATGATATCATCATCATCTCATCATGATATCATCATCATCATCATCATCATCATCATCATCATCATCATCATCATCATCTCATTATGATATCATCATCATCATCATCATCATCATCATCATCATCATCATCTCATCATGATATCATCATCATCTCATCATGATATCATCATCACCATCTCATCATGCTATCATTATCATCATCTCATCATGACATCATCATCTCATCATGATATCATCATCATCATCTAATCATGATATCATCATCATCATCATCATCATCATCATCATCATCTCATCATGATATCATCATCATCATCATCATCTCATCATGATATCATCATCATGATATCATCATCATCATCATATCATCATGATATCATCATCATCATCATCATCATCATCATCATCATCATCATCATCATCTAATCATGATATCATCATCATGATATCATCATCTTATCATGATATCATCATCATCATCTCATCATGATATCATCATCATCATCATCATCTCATCATGATATCATCATCATGATATCATCATCATCTAATCATGATATCATCATCATCATCATCATCTCATCATGATATCATCATCATCATCTCATCATGATAATCATCATCATCATCTCATCATGATATCATCATCATCATCATCTCATCACGATATCATCATCATCATCATCTCATCTTGATATCATCATCATCATCTCATCATGATATCATCATCATCATCATCTCATCATGATATCATCATCATCTCATCATGATTTCATCATCATGATATCATCATTATCATCATCTAATTATGAAATCATCATCATGATATCATCATCATGATATCATCATATCATCATGATATCATCATCATCATCATCATCATCATCATCTCATCATGATATCATCATCATCATCATCATCATCATCATCATCATCTCATCATGATATCATCATCATCATCTCATCATGATATCATCATCATCATCATCATCATCATCATCATCATCATCATCATCATCATCATCTCATCATGATATCATCATCATCATCATCATCATCATCATCATTACCGTCTCATCATGATATCATCATCATCATCATCTCATCATGATATCATCATCATCATCTCATCATGATATCATCATCATGATATCATCATCATGATATCATCATCATCATCTCATCATGATATTATCATCATCTCATCATGATATCATCATCATCATCATCATCATCATCTCATCATCATCTCATCATGATATCATCATCATCATCTCATCATGATATCATCATCATCATCATCATCATCATCTCATCATCATCTCATCATGATATCATCATCATCATCTCATCATGATATCATCATCATCATCATCTCATCATCATCTCATCATGATATCATCATCATCATCATCATCATCATCATCATCATCATCATCTCATCATGATATCATCATCATGATATCATCATCATCATCATCACATCATTATATCATCATCATGATATCATCATCATCATCTCATCATGATATCATCATCATGATATCATCATGATATCATCATCATCTCATCATGATATCATCATCATCTCATCATGATATCATCATTATGATATCATCATAATGATATCATCATCATGATATCATCATGATATCATCATCATCTAATCATGATATCATCCTCATCTCATCATGATATCATCATTATGATATCATCATCATCATCTCATCATGATATCATCATCATCATCATCATCTCATCATGATATCATCATCATCATCATCATCATCACCATTACCATCACATCATGATATCATCATCATCGTCTCATCATCATCTCATCATGATATCATCATCATGATATCATAATCATCATCTCATCATGATATCATCATCATGATATCATCATCATCATCTCATCATGATATCATCATCATCATCATCATCATCATCATCATCATCTTATCATGATATCATCATCATCATCTCATCATGATATCATCATCATCATCATCTAATCATGATATCATCATCATCATCATCTCATCATTATATCATCATCATATCATCATCATCATCATCTCATCATGATATCATCATCATATCATCATCATCATCTCATCATGATATCATCATCATAATATCATCATCATCATCATCTCATCATGATATCATCATCATCATCTCATCATCATCATCATTTCATCATGATATCATCATCATGATATCATTATCATCATCATCATCTCATCATGATATCATCATCATGATATCATCATCTCATCATGATATCATCATCATCATCATCTCATCATGATATCATCATCATCATCTCATCATGATATCATCATCATCATCATCTAATCATGATATCATCATCATCATCATCATCATCTCATCATTATATCATCATCATATCATCATCATCATCATCTCATCATGATATCATCATCATATCATCATCATCATCTCATCATGATATCATCATCATAATATCATCATCATCATCATCTCATCATGATATCATCATCATGATATCATCATCATCATCATTTCATCATGATATCATCATCATGATATCATTATCATCATCATCATCTCATCATGATATCATCATCATGATATCATCATCTCATCATGATATCATCATCATCATCATCATCATCTCATCATGATCTCATCATCATCATCTCATCATGATATCATCATCTCATCATCATCATCATCATCTCATCATGATATCATCATCATCTCATCATGATATCATCATCATCTCATCATGATATCATCATCATCATCATCATCATCATCTCATCATCATCTCATCATGATATCATCATCATGATATCATCATGATATCATCATCATGATATCATCATGATATCATCATCATGATATCATCATCATGATATCATCATGATATCATCATCATGATATCATCATCATCATCTCATCATGATATCATCATCATGATATCATCATCATCATCTCATCATGATATCATCATCATCATTACCGTCTCATCATGATATCATCATCATCTCCTCATGATATCATCATCATCATCATCATCATCATCATCATCATCATCATCATCTCATCATGATATCATCATCATCATCATCTCATCATGATATCATCATCATCTCATCATGATATCATCATCATCATCATCATCATCATCATCATCATCATCATCATCTCATCATGATATCATCATCATCATCTCATCATTATATCATCATCATGATATCATCATCATCATCATCTCATCATGATATCATCATCATGATATCATCATCATGATATCATCATCATCTCATCATGATATCATCATCTCATCATGATATCATCATCATGATATCATCATCATGATATCATCATCATGATATCATCATGATATCATCATCATCTCATCATCATCATCATCATCATCATCATCATCATCATCTCATCATGATATCATCATCATCATCATCATCATCATCATCATCTCATCATGATATCATCATTATAATATCATCATCATCATCATCTCATCATGATATCATCATCATGATATCATCATCATCATTTCATCATATCATCATCATGATATCATTATCATCATCATCATCATCATTATATCATTATCATCATCATCATCATCATCATCATCATCATCATCATCATCATCATCATCATCTCATCATGATATCATCATCATCATCATCATCATCATCATCATCTCATCATGATATCATCATCATCACCATTTCATCATGATATCATCATCATGATATCATTATCATCATCATCATCATCATCATCATCATCATCATCATCTCATCATGATATCATCATCATCATCATCATCATCATCATCATCTCATCATGATATCATCATCATGATATCATCATCTCATCATGATATCATCATCATGATATCATCTCATCATGATCTCATCATCATCATCTCATCATGGTATCATCATCATCATCATCATCTCGTCATGATATCATCATCTCATCATGATATCATCATCATGATATCATCTCATCATGATATCATCATCATGATATCATCATCATGATATCATCTCATCATGATCTCATCATCATCATCTCATCATGATATCATCATCATCATCATCATCATCATCATCATCATCTCATCATAATATCATCATCTCATCATGATATCATCATCATGATATCATCTCATCATGATATCATCATCATGATATCATCATCATGATATCATCATCATGATATCATCATCATGATATCATCTCATCATGATATCATCATCATCATCATCATCTCATCATGATATCATCATCATCATCATCATAATCTCATCATGATATCATCATCATGATATCATCATCATCATCTCATCATTATATCATCATCATGATATCATCATCATCATCTCATCATGATATCATCATCATGATATCATCATCATGATATCATCATCATCTCATCATGATATCATCATCTCATCATGATAACATCATCATGATATCATCATCATGATATCATCATGATATCATCATCATCTCATCATCATCATCATCTCATCATGATATCATCATCATAATATCATCATCATCATCATCATCATCATCATCATCATCATCTCATCATGATATCATCATCATCATTATCATCTCATCATGATATCATCATCATGATATCATCATCATTTCATCATGATATCATCATCATGATATCATCATCATCATCATCATCATCATCATCATCATCATCTCATCATGATATCATCATCATCATCATCATCATCATCATCATCATCATCATCATCATCTCATCATGATATCATCATCATCACCATTTCATCATGATATCATCATCATGATATCATTATCATCATCATCATCATCATCATCATCATCATCATCATCATCATCTCATCATGATATCATCATCATGATATCATCATCTCATCATGATATAATCATCATGATATCATCTCATCATGATCTCATCATCATCATCATCTCATCATGGTATCATCATCATCATCATCATCTCGTCATGATATCATCATCTCATCATGATATCATCATCATGATATCATCTCATCATGATATCATCATCATGATATCATCATCATGATATCATCTCATCATGATATCATCATCATCATCATCATCATCATCTCATCATAATATCATCATCTCATCATGATATCATCATCATGATATCATCTCATCATGATATCATCATCATGATATCATCATCATGATATCATCATCATGATATCATCTCATCATGATATCATCATCATCATCATCATCATCTCATCATGATATCATCATCATCATCATCATCATCATCGTCATCTCATTATGATATCATCATCATCATCATCATCATCATCATCATCATCTCATCATGATATCATCATCATCATCATCATTACCGTCTCATCATGATATCATCATCATCATCATCTCATCATGATATCATCATCATCATCATCATCATCATCGTCATCTCATCATGATATCATCATCATCATCATCATCATCATCATCTCATCATGATATCATCATCATCATCATGATATCATCATCATCATCATCTCATCATGATATCATCATCATCATCATCTCATCATGATATCATCATCATCATCATCATCATCATCTCATCATGATATCATCATCATGATATCATCATAATGATATCATCATCATGATATCATCATGATATCATCATCATCTCATCATGATATCATCATCATCTCATCATGATATCATCATTATGATATCATCATCATCATCATCTCATCATGATATCATCATCATCATCATCTCATCATGATATCATCATCATCATCATCATCACCATTACCGTCACATCATGATATCATCATCATCATCTCATCATCATCTCATCATGATATCATCATCATGATATCATCATCATCATCTCATCATATCATCATCATGATATAATCATCATCATCTCATCATGATATCATCATCATCATCATCATCATCATCATCATCATCCTCATCTCATCATGATATCATCATCATCATCTCATCATGATATCATCATCATCATCATCATCTAATCATGATATCATCATCATCATCATCATCTCATCATTATATCATCATCATATCATCATCATCATCTCATCATGATATTATCATGATATCATCATCATCATCTCATCATGATATCATCATCATGATATCATCATCATCATCATCATTTCATCATGATATCATCATCATGATATCATTATCATCATCATCATCATCATGATATCATTATCATCATCATCATCATCATCATCATCATCATCATCATCATCATCATCATCATCATCATCATCTCATCATGATATCATCATCATCATCATCATCATTTCATCATGATATCATCATCATGATATCATTATCATCATCATCATCATCATGATATCATTATCATCATCATCATCATCATCATCATCATCATCATCATCATCATCATCATCATCTCATCATGATATCATCATCATCATCTCATCATGATATCATCATCATCATCATCATCTAATCATGATATCATCATCATCATCATCATCTCATCATTATATCATCATCATATCATCATCATCATCTCATCATGATATCATCATGATATCATCATCATCATCTCATCATGATATCATCATCATGATATCATCATCATCATCATCATTTCATCATGATATCATTATCATCATCATCATCATCATCATCATCATCATCCTCATCTCATCATGATATCATCATCATCATCTCATCATGATATCATCATCATCATCATCTAATCATGATATCATCATCATCATCATCATCTCATCATTATATCATCATCATATCATCATCATCATCTCATCATGATATCATCATGATATCATCATCATCATCTCATCATGATATCATCATCATGATATCATCATCATCATCATCATTTCATCATGATATCATCATCATGATATCATTATCATCATCATCATCATCATGATATCATTATCATCATCATCATCATCATCATCATCATCATCATCATCATCATCATCATCATCATCTCATCATGATATCATCATCATCATCATCATCATTTCATCATGATATCATCATCATGATATCATTATCATCATCATCATCATCATGATATCATTATCATCATCATCATCATCATCATCATCATCATCATCATCATCATCATCTCATCATGATATCATCATCATCATCTCATCATGATATCATCATCATGATATCATCATTATCATCATTTCATCATGATATCATCATCATCATCATTTCATCATGATATCATCATCATGATATCATTATCATCATCATCATCATCATCATCATCTCATCATGATATCATCATCATCATCATCATCATCTCATCATGATATCATCATCATCATCATTTCATCATGATATCATCATCATCATCTCATCATATCATCATCATGATATCATCATCATCATCTCATCATGATATCATCATCATCATCATCATCATCATCATCATCCTCATCTCATCATGATATCATCATCATCATCTCATCATGATATCATCATCATCATCATCTAATCATGATATCATCATCATCATCATCATCATCTCATCATTATATCATCATCATATCATCATCATCATCTCATCATGATATCATCATGATATCATCATCATCATCTCATCATGATATCATCATCATGATATCATCATCATCATCATCATTTCATCATGATATCATCATCATGATATCATTATCATCATCATCATCATCATGATATCATTATCATCATCATCATCATCATCATCATCATCATCATCATCATCTCATCATGATATCATCATCATCATCATTTCATCATGATATCATCATCATGATATCATTATCATCATCATCATCATCATGATATCATTATCATCATCATCATCATCATCATCATCATCATCATCTCATCATGATATCATCATCATCATCTCATCATGATATCATCATCATGATATCATCATTATCATCATTTCATCATGATATCATCATCATCATCATTTCATCATGATATCATCATCATGATATCATTATCATCATCATCATCATCATCATCTCATCATGATATCATCATCATCATCATCATCATCATCATCATCTCATCATGATATCATCATCATCATCATCATCATTTCATCATGATATCATCATCATGATATCATCATCATCATCATCATCATCATCATCATCATCTCATCATGATATCATCATCATCATCATCATTACCGTCTCATCATGATATCATCATCATCATCATCTCATCATGATATCATCATCATCATCATCATCTCATCATGATATCATCATCATCATCATCATTACCGTCTCATCATGATATCATCATCATCATCATCTCATCATGATATCATCATCATCATCATCTCATCATGATATCATCATCATCATCATCATCATCATCATCATCTCATCATGATATCATCATCATGATATCATCATAATGATATCATCATCATGATATCATCATGATATCATCATCATCTCATCATGATATCATCATCATCTCATCATGATATCATCATTATGATATCATCATCATCATCATCTCATCATGATATCATCATCATCATCATCATCATCATCATCCTCATCTCATCATGATATCATCATCATCATCTCATCATGATATCATCATCATCATCATCTAATCATGATATCATCATCATCATCTCATCATGATATCATCATCATCATCATCTAATCATGATATCATCATCATCATCTCATCATGATATCATCATCATATCATCATCATCATCTCATCATGATATCATCATGATATCATCATCATCATCTCATCATGATATCATCATCATGATATCATCATCATCATCATCATCATCATCATGATATCATTATCATAATCATCATCATCATCATGATATCATTATCATCATCATCATCATCATCATCATCATCATCATCATCATCATCATCTCATCATGATATCATCATCATCATCTCATCATGATATCATCATCATGATATCATCATCATCATCATCATCATCATGATATCATTATCATCATCATCATCATCATGATATCATTATCATCATCATCATCATCGTCATCATCATCATCATCATCATCATCATCATCTCATCATGATATCATCATCATCATCTCATCATGATATCATCATCATGATATCATCATTATCATCATTTCATCATTATATCATCATCATCATCATTTCATCATGATATCATCATCATCATCTCATCATGATATCATCATCATGATATAATCATCATCTCATCATGATATCATCATCATCATCATCATCATCATCATCATCATCTCATCATGATATCATCATCATCATCATCATTTCATCATGATATCATCATCATGATATCATTATCATCATCATCATCATCATCATCATCTCATCATGATATCATCATCATCATCATCATCATCATCTCATCATGATATCATCATCATGATATCATCATCTCATCATGATATCATCATCATGATATCATCTCATCATGATCTCATCATCATGATCTCATCATCATCATCTCATCATGATATCATCATCATCATCATCATCATCATCTCATCATGATATCATCATCTCATCATGATATCATCATCATGATATCATCTCATCATGATATCATCATCATGATATCATCTCATCATGATATAATCATCATCATCATCATCATCATCATCTCATCATGATATCATCATCATCATCATCATCATCATCATCATCATCATCATCATCATCGTCATCTCATCATGATATCATCATCATCATCATCATCATCATCTCATCATGATATCATCATCATCATCATCATTACCGTCTCATCATGATATCATCATCATCATCATCTCATCATGATATCATCATCATCATCATCATCATCGTCATCTCATCATGATATCATCATCATCATCATCATCATCATCATCTCATCATGATATCATCATCATCATCTCATCATGATATCATCATCATGATATTATCATCATCATCATCATCATTTCATCATGATATCATCATCATGATATCATTATCATCATCATCATCATCATGATATCATTATCATCATCATCATCATCATCATCATCATCATCATCATCATCATCTCATCATGATATCATCATCATCATCTCATCATGATATCATCATCATGATATCATCATTATCATCATTTCATCATGATATCATCATCATCATCATTCCATCATGATATCATCATCATGATATCATCATCATCATCATCATCATCATCATCATCATCATCATCTCATCATGATATCATCATCATCATCATCATCATCATCATCATCTCATCATGATATCATCATCATCATCATTTCATCATGATATCATCATCATGATATCATCATCATGATATCATTATCATCATCATCATCATCATCTCATCATGATATCATCATCATCATCATCATCATCATCATCATCATCATCATCATCTCATCATGATATCATCATCATGATATCATCATCTCATCATGATATCATCAT